>ONZH01024859.1:0-80718 GCA_900303285.1 Rhinella marina | reverse complement strand
CTATCTTTCTCTCTCTCCAAACTATTTCCGGATAGCGCCATATACGGTATTAAACTGAGAAGAATACAGAGAACACATGCTACATTTGATCTAGTTCATAATTTACGACTGTACTGCTTGATGCAACAGTTTTCAAAAATCCATTCTGGCTGTTGTCACCACCACACACGCTAGCCCAGGGGGCACTCCTCTGGCTCTTCCACCGAAACCTCAAATATTTTATCTGCCTCCTGACCTGTGATAGGCAGAGCATGGACACGTCCCCTTAGCTGCAGTGGGAAAGACACTCCCCTGGCCAGAGCAAGCTCTTTTTCCCTTTTCCGTGTTCGAAATATCCATTAAATATAGGGTCCCAAGATAGGGGGACGTATACGGTATTAAACTGAGAAGATCGATACTGCACCGGCTGATGCTAGAGCATTCCAAATGCATTCCGGCTGTTGTCACCACCACACACGCTAGCCCAGGGGGCACCTCTGACTCTTCCACCGAAACCTCCTTGCCCCCCACCTACAGGCCCTCTCAAAACAATTATCCCTGGTAGGACATATTAGATATTTACTGATTTCTGCATTGCCTCCTGCGATAGACGGGAATGGAACCCAGATCAACTGCTTGGAATAGCTATGCTCACCATATACCACCAGCAGGCACAGCAACTGATAAGAACAATACTAAACTTGATGTCAGCTGCAGTGCCAGCATGAGCAGTGGTGTCACCTGCAGGCGGTGATGGACCTTCGTTGCACCTAGTTGGGTGCTTCCCTAACATGTGATGGTATTTGCCTCGCCTTTCTTGGTCTGGGTGAGCACAATTGCCATGAGGGTAACCACCAGGCTGTTGCCTGAGGATTTGGGGGTAATGGTGGGATTAAGCAGCCTCAGAGGCATCCATGCATGCTGCCCCTGCTGTTTCCTGTCCATTTCCGTGGTGTTTCCATCATTTTCTGAGGTTTCCAGGTTTTCAGGCAAACTTCCCTGTGAAGAGCTTTGGTCCCTCGCAAAAATGCTCGAGTCTCCCATTGACTTCAATGGGGTTCGTTACTCGAAACGAGCACCCGAGTATCGGGAAAAATTCGTCTCGAATAACGAGCACCCGAGCATTTTAGTACTCGCTCATCTCTAAATAAGACCTATCTAGTTACAGCTTACTAATCTGTGGGAGAATACTGCAATAAACACCAACAAATATCTCACACATCCCATATAAAATATATATCTTTATTAACTAACAATCCATAAAATATTGACTTCCTAGAGTATTAAAAAGAACACAGTCCTAAAAGGACCTACATGGGGGTAGATAGTGTAGATAGAGAGTGGTCATAGGAAGGAAAAGTGGGGGGTTAGTGGGGGGCTGGGTTAGTAAGGAATGTAGGGAGAAGACTGTGCAAAACAACAACCAAAGTAACCCAAGAAGCCCGGATATTCATTTCATAAGTAATAGTAAATTGACAAACGGGGTAAAAATATACATAGACCTCTTAAGTGTATGTACACTAATGCCAGAAGCCTAACTAATAAAATTGGCGAACTGGAATTAGTGATGTGTGAGGAGGACTGTGACATAGTGGGAATAACTGAGACATGGCTGGATGATACCTATGACTGGGCAGTTAATGTACAGGGTTACAATCTTTTTAGAAAGGATCGTCAAAACCGGCGAGGGGAGGGTCTGCCTTTATATAAAGTCCTTGTCTAAAGCCCACAATCCGGGAAGATATAAGTGAGGGACATGAAGATGTGGAGTCACTGTGGGTAGAAATAAATGGAGCCAAAAACAATAATAAAATACTAATAGGAGTTTATTATAAACCACCTAATATATCAGAGGCCACAGAAAATCAATTTCTAAATGAAATAGACGAAGCGGCAAATCAGAATGAGGTTGTTATTTATTATGGGGGACTTCAACTACCCAGATATAGACTGGGAAACTGAAACCTGTATATCTCATAAAGGAAACAGGTTCTTGGCAATAACCAAAGACAATTACCTTTCCCAACTGGTTCAGGACCCGACTAGAGGGACGGCCATACTGGACTTAGTATTAACCAATAGACCTGACAGAACAACAGATGTGCAGGTTGGGGGACACCTGGGTAACAGTGACCATAAAATAATAACCTTTAAATTGTCATTAAAATAAGCATTTCTTCAGGGAGGAACAAAAATACCAAACTTCAAAAATGCTAAATTTAGCCATCTAAGAGAGGCCATAGGTCTAACTAACTGGGACAAAATCCTCAAAAATAAAAATACAGCCACAAAATGGGATATTTTTAAAAGCATCCTAATATCTAATTGTGAGAGGTACATACCGTATAGGAATAAAATGATAAGAAACAAGAAAAAACCAATGTGGATAAATAGAACTGTAAAAAAAGCAATAAATGACAAAAAGAAAGCATTTAAATCACTAAAACAGGAGGGGAGCAAGGAAGCATTGAAAAACTATAAGGATAAAAATAGAATTTGTAAAAGACAAATAAAAGCAGCTAAACTAGAGACTGAAAGACTAATTGCTAAAGAGAGTAAAACTAACCCTATAATGTTCTTCAATTATATAAATACTAAAAGTATAAATCTGAAGGTGTCGGCCCCTTACAGAGTAGTGAGGGGGGAGTAGCAGAGAGCGATGAGGAGAAAGCAAAACTCTTAAATATTTTTTTCTCCCACTGTATTCACTGAGGAAAATAAACTGTCAGATGAAATGCAGAATATAAAAGTGAATTCCCCTTTAAAAGTGTCCTGTCTGACCCAGGAAGAAGTACTGGGGCGTCTTAAAAACATTAAAATAGACAAATCGCCAGGGACGGATGGCATACACCCACGTATCCTAAGAGAATTAAGTAATGTCATTGCCAGACCCTTATACTTGATATTTAAGGGACTCTATACTGACAGGGAGTGTTCCACAGGATTGGCACATAGCAAATGTAGGTGCCAATATTCAAAAAGGGTCCAAAAACAGAGCCCGGGAACTATAGGCCGGGTAAGTTTAACATCTGTAGTGGGTAAACTGTTTGAAGGTTTTCTAAGAGATGCTATCTTGGAGTACCTCAATGAAAATAAGCAAATAACTCCATATCAGCATGGCTTTCATAGGGATCGGTCGTGTCAAACCAATTTAATCAGTTTCTATGAGGAGGTAAGTTCTAGACTTGACCGCGGGAATCAATGGATATCGTATATCTGGCCTTCTCCAAAGCATTTGACACGGTACACATAAAAGGTTAGTATATAAAATGAGAATGCTTGGTCTTGGAGAAAATGTCTGTATGTGGGTAAGTAAATGGCTCAGTAATAGAAAACAGAGGGTGGTTATTAATGGTACATACTCAGATTGGGTCACTGTAACTAGTGGGGTACCACAGGGGTCAGTATTGGGCCCTATTCTCTTCAATATATTTATTAATGACCTTGTAGAAGGCTTGCACAGTAAAATATCAATTTTTGCAGATGACACTAAACTGTGTAAAGTAATTAACACAGAAGAGGACAGTACACTGCTACAGATGGATCTGGATAGACTGGAGGCTTGGGCAGAGAAGTGGCAGATGAGGTTTAACACTGACAAATGTAAGGTTATGCATATGGGAAGGAATAATGCAAGTCACCAGTACATACTAAATGGTAAAATATTGGGTAACTCTGACATGGAAAAGGAAGAAACCAGTGTCAGACAGCTGCTGCCAAGGCCAATAAGATAATGGGTTGCATCAAAAGGGGCATAGATGCCCATGATGAGAACATAGTCCTGCCACTTTACAAATCACTAGTCAGACCACACATGGAGTACTGTGTACAGTTCTGGGCTCCTGTGAACAAGGCAGACAGAGCAGAGCTGGAGAGGGTTCAGAGGAGGGCAACTAAAGTCATAGCTGGAATGGGTGGACTACAGTACCCAGAAAGATTATCAAAATTAGGGTTATTCACTTTAGAAAAAAGACGACTGAGGGGAGATCTAATAACTATGTATAAATATATCAGGGGTCAGTACAGAGATCTCTCCCATGATCTCTTTATCCCAAGGACAGTAACCATGACGAGGGGACATCCTCTGCGCCTGGAGGAAAGAAGGTTTGTTCACAAAAATAGAAGAGGATTCTTTACGGTAAGAGCAGTGAGACTATGGAACTCTCTGCCCGAGGAGGTGGTGATGGTAAGTTCAGTAAAAGAGTTCAAGAGGGGCCTGGATGTATTTCTGGAGGGTAATAATATTACAGGTTATAGTTACTAGATATGGGTTGTTGTTGATCCAGGGAGTAATTCTGATTGCCTGATTGGAGTCGGGAAAGAATTTTTTCCCCTAAAGTGAGGAAAATTGGCTTCTACCGCACAGGGGTTTTTTGCCTTCCTCTGGATCAACTTGTAGGAAAACAGGTCGAACTGGATGGACAGATGTCTTTTTTCGGCCTTATAAACTATGTTACTATGTTACTATGATTATCACAAAAGACAATCCCGGTGTAAAGTTTCACACTCAATAAATAAACATATGCAACTGCATATAATTATTTAACAATCATTTATACCAGGGTCTATGGTATAGAGCCAATCATAATATTACATACTAGATAATGCAGTCCTAATATACATATACTCAGTAAGTAAATAATAATAATACAATAAAGAAATATACCAGACCACAGTGGAAAACACCGGGAGTCACAGAAATAGCACCCCGACGTACATTTCGCTCTATATGCTTCCTCCAGGGGGCGTAATTAATCATCTTGCTTATATATCAATATTGTCCAATCATACTAGTTCCCCACATGTGTAAAATACTTCACTAAATTATATACCTGTGTCCACAATAAGATGGCGTATCCTCATGCTAGTTGCCGCAATCCTGCCGCAATGACCTTTCCCTCACAGGAGCGCGCTCCAGCCCGGCTAGAGGTACAGAGTTACGCCATGTGGGTAAGGACTCGCGAGAGGATGCAGCGCGTAAAGTATCCCCAACCCATCTAATAATAACAAATGCTGTAATGCAAAATGCGAAATAACAGAATTGCAAATAAAAAAGATCATGAACATGATGAAATTGTGAATAATAAGACTCTTAGTAATATGTACCAAGTCACATGACTGGCATACTCAGAGTAATAAATCTCTCAGCATGTCGCCTGGGAGTTAAGCCATTGAGAATATGCAAACCGATGTATGTTAAGGACCCGCTTAGTACATGTACGACGCTGGTTGCTGGGACTTAAGGACCAGCGCCAGACATGTACAGCACGCTGATCAGGCAGGTGCAGGAGCTGCGCCCACCTGATCAGCGGCAGGGGTCCGGCAGTCACTGACAGCAGGACCCCTGCTGCATACGCCAGCATCGGCAGCAATTGCCACCGATGCTGGCATATTAACCACTTGTATGCCGCGGTCAAAGCTGACCGCAGCATGCACGGGGTTTACAGAGGGTACGTGGTCCCCGCGCTGAAGTGACGGGGACCCGATGGCACAGAAGGCAGCCCGATGCCTTCCATAGGCATTGGGGCTGCCTTCTATGGAAGCCTGTGAGATCCAGCCCCTAAGGCTGAATCTCACAGGCAGGCTGTCGGCATCGAAGCTGACAGCCAATGCATTGCAATACAGGATATATTGTAATGCATTGCAGAGGGAATCAGACACCTAGAAGTTGAAGTCCCGGAGTGGGACAAAAATAAAAAGTTTAAAAAAAAGTTTTCCATAATAAAAAAATTTAAAAAAGTTTTACGTAAAAAAATGCCCCTTTCCCAAAATAAAGCACATAAAATTGTAAAAAAAGAAAAAGAGACATATTTGGTATTGCCACTTCTGTAACGGCCGGCTCTATAATAATAACGACCTAATCCCTCAGGTGAACACTGTAAAAAAAATAAAACAAAAACTGTGCTAAAAAAAACATTTTTTTTGTCACCTTACATTACTAAACGTTCAACACCAAGCAATCAAAAAGGCGTATGCCCCAAAAATAATACCAATCTAACTGTCACCTCATCCCGCAAAAAATGAGCCCCTACCTAAGACGATCGCCAAAAAAACAAAAAAAAAAAACGATGGCTCTCAGATTATGGAGTCACTAAAACATGATTTTGTTTAAAAAATGATATTGTGTAAAACTTAAGTAAATAAAAAAAGTATACATGTTAGGTATCCCCACGTCCGTAATAACCTGCCCTATAAAAATCTAACATAAACTAACCCCTTTACACAGTAAAAAAAGTACAAAAATAAAAATGGTATCAAAAAAGCTATTTTTTGTTACCTTACATCACAAAAAGTAATACGCGCCCCAAAATAGTACCAATCAAACCGTCATCTCATCCCACAAAAAATGAGCCCATACCTAAGACAATCGCCCAAAAAATAAAAAAGACTATGGCTCTCAAACCATGGAGACACTAAAACATGATTTTTTTTTTTTGTTTCAAAAATGCTATTAGTGTGTAAAACTTAAGTAAACAAAAAAAGTATACATGTTAGGTATCCCAATGTCCGTAACAACCTGCTCTATAGAAATGTCATATGACCTAACCCCTCAGGCGAACACAGTAAGAAAAAAAAAATAAAAACGGTGTAAAAAAAGCCATTTTTTTGTCACTTTATATCACAAAAAGTGTAATACCAACCAATCAAAAAGTTATACGCACACAAAAATAGTACTAATCAAATCGTCATATCATCCTGCAAAAAATGAGCCCCCTACCTAAGACAATCGCCCAAAAAATAAAAAAACTATGGCTCTCAGACTATGGAGACACTAAAACATGATTTTTTTGTTTCAAAAATGATATTATTATGTAAAACTTAAAAGTATACATATTATATATCAGCACGTCCGTAACGACCTGCTCTATAAAAATAGCACATGATTAACCTGCCAGATGAACATTGTAAAAACAAAAAATAAAAACGTTGCCAAAACAGCTATTTTTTTGTTAATTTGCCTCACAAAAAGTGTAATATAGAGCAATCAAAAATCATATGTACCCTAAAATAGTACCAACTAAACTGCCACCTTATCCCGTAGTTTACAAAATGGGGTCACTTTTTTGGAGTTTCTACTCCAGGGGTGCATCAGGGAATCTTCAAATGTGACATGACAACTTAAAATTATCCCAGTGAAATCTGCCCTTCAAAAACCATATAGCGTTCCTTTCCTTCTGCGCCCTGCTGTGTGCCCGTACAGCAGTTTACGATCACAAATAGGGTGTTTCTGTAAACTACAGTATCAGGGTAATAAATATTGAGTTTTGTTTGGCTATCCCTTGCATTGTTGCCTGAAAAAATGGATTAAAATGGAAAATCTGCCATTTTCCTTTAATTCTTGTGGAACACCTATAGGGTTAACAACGTTTGTAAAAATCAGTTTTGAATACCTTGAGGGGTGTAGTTTCTAAAATGGGGTAATTTTTGGGTGGTTTCTATTATGTAAGCCTCACAAAGTGACTTCAGACCTGAAATGTTCCTTAAGAAGTGGGTTTTGGAAAATTTCAGAAAAATTTCAAGAATTGCTTCTAAACTTCTAAGCCTTCTAACATCCCCCAAAAAATAAAATGCCATTTTCAAAATGCTCTAAACATGAAGAAGACATTTGGGGAATGTAAAGTAATAACTATTTTTTTTTTATAATATATTTTTATTAAATTATTTCACTAACAATGTAAATACAGCCACTGAGTCATTGTACATCAAAAAAGGGTGAAACAAACATTTTACATTTTATAAGAACAGAATAGAATCCCCAGCCCCCCTCCCCACAGCACAGACATCACCCAGGCCATCTGGTGACTTCATTTCCCACACGAAAATATGACCTAAAAAAAGATATCAAATCCGCACCTCACTCCACTAACTGTAGAGCACCCAAAGTGCCTTTCAAAGACTCTTTAACATACCATTCGGTATATTTGAAAGTTTGCATCATGTGTTGAATGTCCCTTGTTGGAATATGTTTTGTAATAAAGACCTTCCATTTCTTAAAGAAACCCACAGTCTTTTTGTCTTTCTGCAATTCCACATCCATCTTATCCATATACATAAAGTTGGTCATCTGAGTGATAATCTCCCGTAATGTAGGGGTTTCCGGGCGCAGCCACCACTGTAGTAGGCAACGCAAGGAGACCAATAGAGCTGCATCCACGATCACAGGCGGCACCTGACCTTGATCAAAGGCATGAAAGAGCATGTTCTTGGGATGTACTTGTAAATTAAAGCCCCAAGTACGTTTAATCCAATCTGCCACCATGCCCCAATATTCTTGTACCCGTGTGCACTGCCATACACAGTGTGTCAGGTCTGCTTTGTCTAGTGAGCACTTGGGGCAGGCTGTTAAGAAGGTGGCGATGTGCCGGCTATTGGGAAAATTAAATACATAGACTGCTAAGTGTATCAGCCTTAGATGGGACTCCCTCCCAGGGGCGGTCTTTGGCACCACACATCCTATGCATTTGCATAGGGCCCCCGATGTCCAAGGGGGCCCCCACGCTCCGCTCTTGTGCTGGTGTCCAAGACCAACCGCCCAGCTGTCACGTACTGCATTTGTCCGAATGCGTACTCATTTTATAAATTAGTACGCTAATGCGTACTAATTTATAAAATGCATACACATTAGTGTACATACTAAAATATGCATATGAATTAGCGTGCAGATTTGAAAAAGCGCACGCAAATTCCACCCAAGCATGCTCTAGTCCCAGTCTTTGATGTGTGGGGGGGCGTGCCATTAGGGGGGGGGCGGGTCATCAGAGGGCGTGTCATCAGGGGCGTGACGCGTCATTGGGGGGTGGGGGCCCCCGGACATAACTTCGCTTAGGGCCCCAGAAATGCCAAGACCGCCCCTGCTCCCTCCATCTCTCACAAGGAACCGCTCTACTAACTCTCATCCATCCCTGGGTAACCTCCTCCGCAGGTAAAGAGATGGAGAGTTTCTTTTCCCATTTTTTAAATAGGGTCGCCTCTAATCCTTTGTCCCCTTGCTCCCTGAGAATGTGATAATACCTCGAGAGCGATACTTTTGCATTGGTCAAGGTCAGTGAGCCAATGACATATGAATTATCACATTCCTCACGAACATTTCTCAGTCTCTGTTGGCAGAAATGCAATAACTGGTAGTAAGGTAGGGTGTGGGATTTTGGTAACGCATATTTGTCACACATCTCCTGCACAGTAAGATACCTATGTTCTGTATCATGCAGGAGGTCAGAAAAGCGTAGAATGCCCCTCTGTCTCCATAGTTCAAACATTTTGTTCGAGGCCCCTTGCGGGAATTCCGGATGGTCCCACAAACTGAGCACTCTAGAGACTAAATAGGATCTGCGGCTAAGCTTGCGTGCCTCCTTCCACGCTACCATTGTGTCCCTCAGCACTACAGACTCTTTCAAGTGAGGGGGGAGGGCTGATCTCTTGGTATGTAGGATATTAACTAAGGGCCAGGGATACGCCAATTGTGTTTCCAGCTCAAAATTCGAATAATAGGCTGAATTCTGAGCCCAATCCGCACAATGCCTGAAGAGACATGCCAAGTTGTACAACCGAATGTTTGGCAGATTGAGACCCCCTTTGTGTCTAGGCAACATAAGCTTCGTTAGAGCTATTCTTGTTTTTTTCCCTGCCCATAGAAAAGCAGAGAAAGCTGAGTAAAGCAGCTTGATGTCTGCATGTCTCAAAAGAAGTGGGATCGTTTGAAGCGGATAAAGGAGTTTTGGGAAACATACCATTTTGATCAGGTGACATCTCCCCGTGAGGGACAGGGGAAGAGAGGTCCACCTTTGCAAATCCTTCTCTAGTCTTTTTAACAAGGGAGTATAATTCAGTTGGTAGAGCGTATGCGGCGTCCTCCCAATCTTAATCCCTAGATAGGTAATAGATTGTGCTACACAAATCACCTTGCCACAGCCTTCGGGTAGGACCAGGGGCTTCGATGACATCCCTAATCGCAAAAGCTCACACTTATCGAAGTTTACTTTGAAACCCGAGACGGGACCAAAGGCAAGCAACAGCTCCATAACTCTCTGCATGTCTTCCTCTGGGTCCGCCATAAATAATAACAGATCATCTGCAAAGAGAGATGTTCTAACTACCTGACTCCCAATAACAATCCCTCTGAATATTTCCCCTTCTTCCAAGATGCGCACTAAAGATAGGTTAAAAAGTAGAGGAGACAATGGGCACCCCTGACGGGTGCCCTTAAATAGCCGGAAGGGTCGGGAAAGGAAGCCCGGCAAGGCAATCCTCGCATGAGGTGAGGCATATAGCGCACTCAGAAAGGTCCTAAAAGCCCCTCTAAAACCCATAGCCTCCAGCACCTTCTCCAGCCAATCCCATCTCACATTATCAAATGCTTTTTCAGCATCAATAGTAACTAAACTAGGGGATGCCATTCCATTGAGACCTCTAGCCACAACATCTAATACTGTCAGGACTTTACGGAGATTAGATACCGCAGATCTATTTTTTATGAAACCTGATTGTGATGGAGACACTAGACTCGGCATAAGAATAGCCAATCTGTCAGGTATTATTTTTGACATGAGTTTAATGTCAACATTTATCAGTGAAATTGGGCGGTAAGAAGCCGGCTGTAAAGTATCCTTACCCGGCTTGGGAATGAGTTTTATATGGGCCATACTATCCGCTGCAGACAATGGACTGCCAGTAAGAATGCCATTAAAGACCCTCAGCAATGGGGTTTTGATCTCATCTTTAAGGATTTTATAAAATTCACCCGTAAAGCCGTCAGGCCCAGGTGCTTTATGTAGATGAAGTGCTTTAATGGCACCTAACAATTCCGGCTCCGATATCGGGGCATTCAAGTCATCCAATTGTTCCTGAGAGGGGGAAGGCAGTGAGACACATTTAAGAAAAAAGTCAGTCATCGAGTCCCCTGGTCCCGGATCCCGATATAGCGCGGCGTAGAAATCCCGCAAAATATCCACAATTTTATCAGGTACCGTGTGGGTAACCCCCTGGGGGTCACGAAGACCCACAATATGTTGCTGTCTTTTTGAGTTATGAACCAGGTTGGCTAACATGCGTCCCTACTTGTTCCCATATCGAAAATATCTGGCCGATGCCCTGGACATAGACAGGGATGCCTTACGTTCGTACCACAGCTCGAAATCACGCCTCGCATTGTACCACTCTTGTTTGGAGCGTTCACTAGGGGAAACCTGGTATGTCGTATAAGCATTCCTCAGTCTATGACTCGCGTCACGTAATTGATCCTCCAACTTTTTCTTTAAATTAGCTGAGTAGGCCATAATGCGCCCTCTAAGGACCGCCTTCGCTGCCTCCCAGTAGATAGATGGTTTATCCACATAATCGGCATTGTCCGTTTTATATTCCAAAAACCACCCCCTGAGCAGGTCCCGAAAATTTTCATCATTAGACAGGATAGAGGGAAAACGCCACAAAAAGTCTGATCCCCTAGGATGCTGATCCATGATAGTAACGGAGATAGGCGTATGGTCCGACAGTACCAAGTCATGTATGCGCGTCTCCCTGACCCTGGTCTCTAAAGATGGATCCACTAAGAGGTAGTCAATACGGGACCAGGAGTCATGAGAGGCAGAATAGAAAGAAAACTCTCTGCTGTCAGGGTTAACAGCGCACCATACGTCTACAAGTGCCGTATCAGTTAGGAAGGGTGCAAGGACATTATCTCTAGCTTGGGGTAACCCCACCACTCCATGTTTAGTTTTCCTATCTTCCACAGCATTCAGTACGGTATTAAAGTCTCCTCCCACTATTTTTTGTCTAATGGGATCATTTCCAATCTTTGCAGCAAGTGCAGTAAAAAACTGTCTACTATCTCCGTTGGGCCCATACACATTATAGATACTCAACTCCCCAGCCCCAGTGGTTAAGTGAACATGGCACCACCTCCCGTCTGCATCGTTAGAGGAGGTATGTAGCGTATAAGCCAGGTTCTTACTAATAAGGATCAGTACCCCCGCTTTGCGATTATCGGCAGCAGATCCCAATACTTTCCCTACCCATTGCTTCTCCATTCTATGAAAGTCATTTGCTGAAAGGTGCGATTCTTGTAATAGAACAATATCTGGGTGTAGATGTTTGAGGTGTCTTAAGATCATATTGCGCTTATGCGGGGAGCGCAACCCCTTTACATTCCAGGATATGACTCTCATACTGGACTATCTGCATCAAAAGGTATGTACATATCAGTGGCCTGACTAGAGAACAAAAACTACTTCCCCCCCACCCCCACCCCCCTGTAACCAAACCAATAAACCAGAAAAAGCAGACGGCTCCCTGTAGCTGCGCTCGGGGCCGTGGCATACTGCGGCTGACTCCACTTTTTTCCAACATGTAAGAAAACATAATATCGCCAGTAGATATGGCTAAACTCAAGCTCTCGTCCCCCAAAGTTAACCCTTAACATGCAGATATACATCAAAGGCATTCAATAAAACATTAGCATAGTAGTGCAGAATAAATCTCCTTTCCAAGAGCCATCAAAGGAATGTCAGCAGGCTGCTGAACGGGAGCGCTATAAGGCACATACAGTGATAGTTCAAACCTGTAAACATAGTATTGCAGAGCGATCACGGGCAGGAAAAGTCCAAAACCCCCAGCTCCTTGGATGTGTCCCTCCGGGTGGCGTGTAACAATCAGGTTCGAGTGCGCTGTCTGGGGAAGCGTTGTTCCAGCCCAAAGTCCCTGGGTTGTTGGTTGTCTCCTCTTCGCACTGTCGACCAGGATCCAGGCTTAAAATTGCGATCCTCTTCCTCTCGGTTTGGCGTCGACCGTTCCAATGCGAAGTCGTCCCCCAAGGATATCGCAGCGTCTTCCGGAGAGGTGTAAGTGTTGTAGGAGCCATCTGATCTAAATATTCTGAGCACTGCCGGATATATGAGAGCAAATCGGATGTTTTTGCGGTATAGCTGCGTGCACAATGGCGAGAAGGCCTTGCGTTTTTTTGTCACCTCAGCCGAGTAGTCCCCAAAAATCAAGATCTTAGAGCCTCTTAATAGGATTGGTTCCTTAGACATGCGAAAGGCCTTCAGAATCGCCTCCTTGTCAGTATAGTCCAGATACTTTATAATGACTTGACGCGGTCTATCAATAGAACGGTCAGCGCCACGCAGGTCTGGGCCTACCCTGTGGGCGCGCTCCACTTTACAATGGCGCGAAAGGCCTAACGCTCTGGGTAAGTCCTGTTCACAAAGATGAAGCAAATCCCCAGGGGGGACACTCTCCGACAAGCCCACTACTCTCAAATTATTGCGCCGGGATCTGTTTTCAAGATCTTCGATCTTCTCCCAGAGCTTCTTATTATCAGCTAAGGTTAGCTGTAATTTATGCAGGATAGATTCCGAGGTGTCCTCCATTACTTGTATCCTACCTTCCGCTTCTTCTAGACGTGTGTCATGTTGTTGCAAGGCATGCTGTAGCTGCTGCATCCCCGTCGCAATGGAGGTAGAGAGAGTCTCCTGCAGGTCCGGTGCCAGTCTGGAGGCCACCTCGATGGCCAGTTTCTTATAGTCAATGCGATCAGTGTCAGAACTCTGGGAATCCTGAGAGGGCTGGGGTGCCTCTTCCAGAATCAACGGTGGACCGCATGGTGACGGTGGGTCTGGATCCGCCACGTGGTCAGTCCACGCCATGTTGGAAAGCTCCTCTTCTGGCGGTGGAGAGGATGAAGGCACTTTTGCCTTGGTTCTCTTGCCCATAATGTATACGAAGCGGTCCATGCACCGCACTTCTGCCTGGTTAATCACAGTTCCCGCAAATGCGAGCAGTTTAAGTTCCTTCAGGGCAAAATAAGTCGGTTTTCAGGGAGAACGTATGGGGAGCTCTGCACTCTGTCTCCTTACATGCCGGCGCCGGAACCGGAAGTCCGTAATAACTATTTTTGAAGGTATTACTATGTATTTTAAAAGTAGAAAAATTTACATTTGGAAATTTGCAAATGTTTCTAAAAAAGAAAACAATCTCAAAATTGCCTGGATAAGTAAAAGCATTTTAAAGTTATCACTACATAAAGTGACACGTCAGATTTGCTAAAAATGACCTGGTCCTTAAGGTGAAAAATGGCAGGGTCCTGAAGGGGTTAATTAAACCAGCATATAGGTGATCAGTACACCAATACACAGGGTAGTGCACAAAATTATCTGTGAGTTATAAGGAATTTAGGCCCAAATCTGTTTCCCTTAATTTCTACCTCCACATGGTGTAAATTATTTGGGGGGTTGTTAAATAAATTCAAAGCAGCATATATGTGATTACTAAACCAATTCACAAGGTGCACACTATCATCTGAGAGACTCAAAAATGTCATGGCTACGGAAGGGTTCCAAACGAAAGAACCAGAACGTGGGTAGTGGCAGCACCAGCTATCCAGCCAGAAGTAGTAGTAGTTGTAGTAGACCACAGTGATCCCTAGCTTTAGAAAGGCGCAACATGATTATTGAGGAGAAAGAGGATGAGATTGTGGATTGGATAGCTCACTCCTCCTCTCAGTCACAGCAGGATGACATGGAGGTGACTTCTGAGTCTGGCACCTTGTTGTGGAGCCAGGGGTCACAGCGTTCCTCCTGCTCCTCCTCCTTGCAGAACCAGAGAAGGCTTTCAGTTTAGTTATCGCAGTCTGCGTATTTAGAAACATTTAAAAATAGGAATACAAAGTCGGCTTTGGTACTGGCTGGAACCTTGGTACCAAAGCCAACTTTGAATTCTTATTTTAAAATGTTTTTAAATACAGAGATAGGAATACCGAAGTTATTCACCGAACTCGTACGTAGCTTCGGCCAAGACAAAGCTCTGCTACACGGAGCTCATACATTTTAATGTTGTACATAGACAGCATTACAAATTAATTTTTTTAATAAATCGACTTTGATTTATGATCTGAAGCTCGATTCGCTCAAGCCTACTATCCGGCATTATTCCTTCCAAAAAGCAGTCCCTGCCATGTACTCTCACGTAGCAGACAAAGTGGGCCACTCCCTGGAATTCTCGCTGTTCTGCAAGGTTCACGCCATGGTGGAAACCTGGAGCAGCTCTTACAGGCAGGGTCAAAACATTAAAGGTCTTTCATGGCCTACTGGGTCAATGTTTTTTCCTACAGCGATGAGGCAGCACCACAGCTATGAACCCAGGTCCTTTTGACCCCCGAATGTGTCGGCCTGGCTCCTACACCAGTCACTTCTCCGTCTCCATGGTCACTGGCCCATGTCCAAAGCATCAGGGCACAGAGTCGCTTGCACTGCCCCGCCTTCCTATAACATGTGTCAAGTCAAGCGTTGCCCCACTGTATTGGATTGGCCTGGGAAAGCGCAGCCACATCAAACTGCTGGCTGTCATCCCACCAACTCCAACTTAGCAAGTTGGTCAGTGACAATGGACGCAACATCCTAGCCACCCTAAACTTGGAGGAAATAACATACTTCCTGAATGGTGCACGTCATCAACCTAGTGGTGCAACGCTTTATAAATAAGTACAATGGCTTGCACAAGGTCCTGGCATAGTCCATCAGACCACTTCTGCCATTCTTACATGGCGAGGAACTCTCTCCTGGACTTGCAGTGACAGAATGACCTGCCTCTTCACCACTTAATCTGAGACATGCCAACTTGCTGGAATTCAACATTGTACATGCTTTAGCGTTTTTACGAGCAATGCAAAGCTGTGAACGATTTTGTCATGCACCAGACAGTCTCAGCAGCAGGGAGCATGTGTTGCTTCGAGGTCAGACAGTGGCAGCTCATCTGAGATGCCTGTCAGATGCTGAAGTGTGTCAGGAGAGAACTGCAGCATAATCACTGTCATCCATATTTATCTTAGAACAGATGCTCATGCTCATGCAGCAGAGGATGGTGGCAGAAGACGAACAGCCAGTGCATCTTGCTGTCCGCCCTATAGCTGATGAGAACACACAAAGGGAATCTGAGATGGAAGAGGAGAATGAGGATCTGCCACTGCAAGAGGAGGAGGAATTGGAGACGGAGGAGCAAGAGGACGATAATGATGATGACATTGGCCAGGACACCCAATCATCTCAATGGAGAGCAGTGCAGGAAAGAACTGGCTCCCTGGGCACACTGGCCAGAATGGGCAACTGTATACTTGCTTGCTTACGCAGTGACAGTTGTATCGTTGACATCAAGGCTGAGGCCAGTCAGCAAGCCGACAGTTCCCATCTCAATTCCCAGGTTCAGGCCTACCTAAACTCTAGCCAGTCTCTGGCACATACTTTGTTCCCTGACCTCATAGATTTCTGGGCAGACAGACTGGAACAGTGGCCCGAACTGGCACAGCATGCTTTTTTTCTTCTTTCTTGCCCAGCATCCAGTGTCATCTCAGAGAAGGTTTTCAGTGTGTGGGGCATTGTGACACCCAAATGGACCAAGTTGTCCTTTGCCAGTGTCCAAAGCATCACTTTTGTCAAAATGAACCAAGCCTGGATTGGGGAGGATTTTCATACTCCTTCAGCTGAGGCCGACTAATTGATCTGGTCTTGCTGACGATTCTCCATCTTGCCACTATTGCTGCCTGCCTCCATCATGCCACTGCTGCGGCCTGCCACTCATCATGTTCTGTACAGCTATAGCTGCTGCCATCTCCATCATGCCACTGCCACCATCATACCACATCTGTGACCTGCCAGGCATCATGTTCGGTAGAGCTGCTTCTGCTGCTGCCTCGATCATGCCACTGCCACTATCATGCCACTGCTGTGACCTGCCAATCATCATGTTCTGTATGGCTGCTGCTGCTGCCTGCATCATGCCACTGCTACCATCATGTCATTGCTGTGGCTTGCCAACCATCATCTTCCATAAGACTGCTGCTGTCTCCATCATGCTGTTGACTTCCTACAGGTACCATATGGCTGCCTTAGCAGCTGCTGCTCCTCGCTGCTAATACCCTACTGCCACCACTATTAATGCAAAGCATCTGCCACTACTACCACTACTACTTTTACTATTTCTACTATTACCCATAGACAGCCGTTCTACTGTCTTGTATGTTTCATGCTATGCTGCTTCTGCTACAGCTACTATTGTGGCCGCATGCCACTATATCTGTACCCTTTCCACATCCACACTGCACTGCTGTTGTTACTAATTAAATCAAACATTTTTAGGCTTGTTCACAACAAGCCACTTTTTCTTCTGACAATCAACATTTGTCATGTTCTATATGTGGGCATTCTGACCCTGTCAAGGAATACGTTTTGGACGCTTGTTCCCCAAGTCACTTTTTTATTTGTTTATTCAGTTTACTCAATAACACAGTGTGTGTTTAAACTTCATCTGCCCCCCGATAAGGGATCATTTTTATGAAAATTTATAACACGTGCTAATGTGGTATGTTAACACCGTCAAACTTGTATTTACCCATAGCTATATGTCACTGTCACTCAAACATCATTTACTATTGCTGCCAATGTGTTCGAGAGCTTGGGGAGGGGGGAAATAAGAGAAAAAATCATAAAAATAAATGAAAAGAGGTAACAAGTTTTCCTAAAAATTCTGAGTCCCAGGGCAATTGGAGCAACTATGGTGCAGCCCGAATTGATTTGGATCCGAACTGAACTTTTTCAAAAATATGGCAAACCTATACCGAACCAAATCTCAAGTGGTTCACTCATCTCTTATCAGAAATCCAATGTGACACCGATATAAAAATGGGTTGATGTTAAGCCATTATATAAATAAGCTCACAGACAAAGGTGAATACTAATGCTACCTGGAGCCACTGTATGTGTTGCCCTAAACCCAGTGTACTTTGGTTTGTTATATAATGTTTGTAATTTTAATGCATACTCAGTTGTTCTAACATGAGCTGGGCAAGGCCAGAGTTAAAAATCCTGACTGCTGTAGATAGGGAGGAAGAAGGAGCAGTCTCCACGTGCCCCTCTCCCATATACTCCAGCCCCAAGCCCTAGTGTCTCAGCCACCTCCACAAGCTCCAGGAGATGCAAACAAGAAAGAAATAAAAGAGAAGAATTTCTATGGCTACAGAGAGACAGCAAGGTAACCCAACTTAGGGCGATCCAGACCCTGCTGCTGCAGAGGGATAACAAGTTAAGACATCCTATGCACCCAGGACTAGTTGACACTACAGCCACTGTTGATAGATTGTACAGTAGTTCCTAGCCAGAGATCTCTGTTATTTTAGCAAGAGAATGAGTAATTAGAGGGTCTTTTCTGCAACACATTGCGAGATTAAAACCAGCATAGTCCTACACTCACTGCTTCCTGGGCCTCCTGTACTGAGCGCTTCCACAATCTATGCATTCATTATCTAGTAGAAAGTTGTTGGCTTTTGCCTGTTTTTTGTTGTTTTTTGTTACTAAACTAAAATTGCGCCTTTAGTCCAGGTCTGGTCATGGACCCCTTTAGGTTTGGAGCCCTGGGCAAGTTAACAGTTTGCCCCCGCTTATTCTGGCCCTGCTGATTGTGCCACTGCCTCTGTCTGCCTGACTACCATCACTTTCCATAAAGTACATCTGCTGCTGCTACCCCCACTGCAGGTTCTACTCCCTGCTGCAAATTTCCCTACTGTCACTTACATTATCCTAACTGCCACTACCATTACCGCCACACTACTACTACCCCTAAACTGTTGCAGACACATCTAGAACCTCGTCTGTTCCATACTGTGCTCCTATTGCTGCTGCTCCTAATGCAGTCACTATTAGCACTACCACTAATAGCACTATTACCCTACATATTCGATATCTACGCTGTACTGTTGCTGCTCCCAATTAAAAAGGAGACTTTTTCCAGGCTAATTCAGAACTAGCCACTCTTTCTTCTCACAATTCATACTTCTGTGTTTATAAATATGGGCAGGCATTCTTCCCAATTAATACATGAATTTTGTACACTTATGCAGAACAAGCCACTGTTTCTTATGACATTAACGTGTGTTTATAAATGTGCCAGATATATAACCCCATTAAGGAATAACTTTAGGCTGCTTTGTTCCTACAAGCCATTGTTTTCTCCCATAACACTGTGTATGTTTAAACACCATATGCCCCATGAGGGATAATTTTTGGAAGCTTTCTAATGAAAAAGCATAACAAATGCAATGACGCTGTGTGTTTTTAAACACTCTGTTTGTTAACACCATCAACCACGCATTTACCCATAGCTACTGTATATATGTCCGTGTCAGTGTTGTCATTGTGCTCAAGAGCTTAAAAGGAGGCAAGAGAGGAATAGCAAAAAATTGTAAAAGAACTGAAAAAAAAGACATAATGTAAAGGTATTAAAAATCCCATAAAAAGTCCTATGAGACCTCAGAGTATCATATGCCAATTTTCAGGGCAATTGGAGCGTATTTGATTAGTGTAGAATCGATTCAGACACTAATCAAATTTTTTCAAATATCTGGCGAACTGGACACTATAAGCGAATTTCAGGGAATTTGTTCATCTCTATTAAAAAATGTTATCTTCATAATCCATAATGGGTTCTACTAGTGCAAATCCTGACTGTGCAAACATAGTCTAGAGCAATTAATATTTGGCACTTATTTAGAACTATATTGTTAGATTTAGCAAGCAGATATATGTAGTAAAAAAAATCTTTAGGAATACTCCACTACTTACTGATCATGGGAGTTTTTATGACCACCACAATACCTAACTATGTAATGTGTTTGGTCAGCTTAAGAATGACTGTAACTCTGTAATATACAGTGGGGAAAAAAGTATTTAGTCAGCCACCAATTGTGCAAGTTCTCCCACTTAAAAAGATGAGAGAGGCCTGTAATTGACTTCATAGGTAGACCTCAACTATGAGAGACAAAATGAGAAAAGAAATCCAGAAAATCACATTGTCTGATTTATAAAGAATTTTTTTGCAAATTATGGTGGAAAATAAGTATTTGGTCAATAACAAAAGTTCATCTCAATACTTTGTTATATATCATTTGTTGGCAATGACAGAGGTCAAACATTTTCTGTAAGTCTTCACAAGGTTGGCACACACTGTTGCTGGTATATTGGTCCATTCCTCCATGCAGATCTCCTCTAGAGTAGTGATGTTTTGGGGCTGTCGCTGGGAAACACGGACTTTCAACTCCCTCCAAAGGTTTTCTATGAGGTTGAGATCTGAACACTGGCTAGGCCACTCCAGGACCTTGAAATGCTTCTTACAAAGCCACTCCCTCGTTGCTCTGGCGGTGTGCTTGGGATCATTGTCATGCTGAAAGACCCAGCCACGTTTCATCTTCAATGCCCTTGCTGATGGAAGGAGGTTTGCACTCAAAATCTCACAATACATGGCCCCATGCATTCTTTCATGTACACGGATCAGTCGTCCTGGTTCCTTTGCAGAGAAACAGCCCAAAAGCATGATGTTGCCACCCCCATGCTTCACAGTAGGTATGGTGTTCTTTGGATACAACTCAGCATTCACTCTCTACCAAACAGTTCTACTTTGGTTTCATCTGACCATATTACATTCTCCCAGTACTCTTCTGGAACATCCAAATGCTCTCTAGCAAACTTCAGACGGGCCCGGATATGTACTGGCTTAAGCAGGGGGACACGTCTGGCACTGCAGGATCTGAGTCCCTGGTGGCGTAGTGTGTTACTGACGGTTGCCTTTGTTATGTTGGTCCCAGCTTTCTGCAGGTCATTCAGTAGTTCCCCCCGTGTGGTTCTGGGATTTTTGCTCACAGTTCTTGTGATCATTTTGAGCCCACGGGGTGAGATCTTGCGTGGAGCCCCTGATTGAGGGAGATTATCAGTGGTCTTGTATGTCTTCACTTTTCTAATTATTGCTCCCACAGTTGATTTCTTCACACCAAGCTGCTTGCCTATTGCAGATTCAGTCTTTCCAGCCTGGTGCAGGTCTACAATTTTGTTTCTGGTGTCCTTTGACAGCTCTTTGGTTTTCACCATAGTGAAGTTTGGAGTATGACTTTGAGGTTGTGAACAGGTGTCTTTTATACTGATAACAAGTTCAAACAGGTGCCATTACTACAGGTAATGAGTGGAGAACAGAGGAGCCTCTTAAAGAAGAAGTTACAGGTCTGTGAGAGCCATAATTCTTGCTTGTTTGTAGGTGACCAAATACTTATTTTCCACCATAATTTGCAAATAAATTCTTTAAAAATCAGACAATGTGATTTTCTGGATTTGTTTTCTCATTTTGTCTCTCATAGTTGAGGTCCACCTATGATGTCAATTACAGGCCTCTCTCATCTTTTTAAGTGTGAGAACTTGCACAATTGGTGGTTGACTAAATACTTTTTTCGCCACTGTATTTCATCAAATAAAGATGCTTCCTTCCTATCAGACTCCTCTCCAGCTACCTTCTCCTCTTCACTACCTGTCAATTTACTGCACAAATTCACCTTCACTGAAGTCAGGCTTCCTGCTCACTGAACAATTAAAATACAGTGACGTCTATGTACTTGGGAGAGAAGGAAGAGAAGAAAAGGGCTGCTGCAGGTACTGTAACATAGTAACATAGTAACATAGTAACATAGTTTATAAGGCTGAAAAAAGACATCTGTCCATCCAGTTCGGCCTGTTTTCCTACAAGTTGATCCAGAGGAAGGCAAAAAAACCCTGTGAGGTAGAAGCCAATTTTCCCCACTTTAGGGAAAAAGATTCCTTCCCGACTCCAATCAGGCAATCAGAATTACTCTCTGGATCAACAACCCATCTCTAGTAACTATAACCTATAATATTATTACACTCCAGAAATACATCCAGGCCTTTCTTGAACTCTTTTAGTGAACTTACCATCACCACCTCCTCAGGCAGAGAGTTCCATAGTCTCACTGCTCTTACCGTAAAGAATCCTCTTCTATGTTTGTGTACAAACCTTCTTTCCTTCAGATGCAGAGGATGTCCCCTCCTCACAGTCACAGTCCTGGGGATAAATAGATCATGGGAGAGATCTCTGTACTGACCTCTGATATATTTATACATGGTTATTAGATCTCCCCTCAGTCGTCTTTTTTCTAAAGTGAATAAGCCTAATTTTTATAATCTTTCTGGGTACTGTAGTCAGCCCATTCCAGTTATTACTTTAGTTGCCCTCCTCTGAACCCTCTCCAGCTCTGCTATGTCTGCCTTGTTCACAGGAGCCCAGAACTGTACACAGTACTCCATGTGTGTTCTGACTAGTGATTTGTAAAGTGGCAGGACTATGTTCTCATCACGGGCATCTATGCCCCTTTTGATGCAACCCATTATCTTATTGGCCTTGGCAGCAGCTGTCTGACATTGGTTTCTACAGCTTAGTTTGCTGTTCACTAAAATTCCTAGGTCCTTTTCCATGTCAGAGTTACCCAATATTTTACCATTTAGTATGTACTGGTGACTTGCATTATTCCTTCCCATATGCATAACCTTACATTTGTCAGTGTTAAACCTCATCTGCCACTTCTCTGCCCAAGCCTCCAGTCTATCCAGATCCATCTATAGGTGGAGAGACTGATGCAGAGATTGCTGCTAGTCTGTAAGCGATTTACCATACCTCCCAGATTGTGAAAAGTCCAAGGAGGGACAATATTAGTGGACTTTAACACTGCCCAAAGCCTATCTATACACACCTAATCATGCCCAATGGCCTCCGGGCCTCCACAGGGTATTTATGCCTCCTAGTGCCCCCACACAGTAGTGAAGCAGTTCACAATGGTGATGTTCCTTTAGTGCTCCCACACAGTAGTAATGTTCCCTTAGTGCCACATGCAGTAGGTATGCCCCCTTAGTGCCCCAACAAAGTAGAATGTCCACTTTGGGCCCCTACATACACAATATAAGGCTCTTTTAGTACTCCCACACAGTAATAATGCCCCCTTTACAGAAGACAGTTCCCTTAGTACCTCCTTCACAGTAGTGATGCTCTTTAGTGCCACCACACAGTAGTTATTCTCTACTAATCATATTAGTGCCCTACACACTAGTTATGCCTCATTAGTGCCTCCACACAGTAGAATGCATCCTTTGTGTTATCACACAGTAGTTATTCTCCCTTAAAAATAGAATACTCCCTCAGTGCTCCCATACATCAGTTATGACCCCTTAGTGTCCCCTCACAGTAAGAATGCCCTGTTAGTGCCCCCTTCACAGTAGTCATGACCCCTTAGTCTCCCACAAAGTAGTTGTACATGTACTGTATCCACCTTTTAGTTTAGAATTGCAATTTGTTATTAAACCAGTTCAGTATGTTGTCACAACATCTTATCGAAACTCTGAACAGACTGCAATTCATATCACAACCAGTGGGTATCAAGTATACCACATTCAGCTCAGTTGCTCATCCGCTGCGCCTCCAAAGTGTGTAATCTGCATTTTCTCCTTAATCGGTTGGGAGCTCAGTGGTGGAGGAGGTCTTCACAGTGGTACAGTAGCTCTTTCATACAACACACTGAAATACACTCTTCTTTTTATCTTACATTTATCACCTATATTACGTCCTACAGGACATTGTGACTAGAGAGCAGAATCCCAGGTTAGGCGTATTTCAGGGGCAGATTGCGGCGCAATCTGCAACTTTTCCCCACTCACGCAAGGTCTAAAAAAGTGGTTGTGGCATGGACGGGGAAGGGGACAGCAGGCCCATCTCATTCATAATTTTCTACACCTGGTTTAGGTGTAGAAATTGGTCTAAATGTAAGACTGCAAGGAAGCTATTATTACATTTAGAACTGGCGCTGGATGCGCAGAAGTTATGAAAAGACCGGCGCCTCTACATAATTTCTGCGGCTCCACCACCATTGACGGGGGTTATTAAGACCGGCGTCTGAAAGCCCGGTCTAAATAAATGACCCCCTTAGCATCTGGGCAACACTTTTAACCCATTTACACAACACGGATTATATGTACTTTGTGATCTGCAAATTATGGATGCCATCCGTGTGCCATCTGCATTCTTGGAAAGCCAGTGACGCATCACTTGTGCTGCGACTGCTGAGACGAGCAGAAGCACTGTGTGTGAAGTTCCTAAAGACTGAGACCTGTTTTGTTAAAATTGGGGTGTAATTGTTCTGGGAATCAATATTACACATATCAGGGATACTGCAGGGCAAGTGCAGGGCCAGTGCAGGGCTAGTAATTAATCTGGCAGGGAGAGAGACGGGGAGAGAGATAGGAAGAGAGACAGGGACAAAGATAAAGACCAGCTGCAGGGTCACAGTCAAGTGAAAAATGTCTGGAATTGATAAGCAAAAGGGGTCCAGTTCCAGCCAGACCTCGAGCTCCAAAAAAAAGGAGAAGGTGACACAGGGCAGCAGTGCCAAAGGACCTGTAGCCAGAGCTTCTACTTCTGTAATTCGTAATAGTTGGCCACTGTTCAATCAGTCACAAAGGAGCAAAATTGTAGTGGGGGAGAAAGTGGATGAGGTAGTGGAGTGGATGGCACGCTCATCTCAGTCACAGCCGGTTGATCTGCTGTCATCTGCTGATACAGTATCCATATGTAGCCAGTGGTCAGACTCAGAGCGTTCCTCCTGCTCCACCATTCCATTCCAGCAAAACCCGTCAATTTCTGCCACCTCTCAGGCTTCAGTGCCCCCTCCTAGTGGTGTCCCTTCTGCAATTTTTTAAAATAAAAAGCCGGCTCAAGTAAGGATGTGTTCGGGGGATGTGGTAGCGGCATGACATGATACGTATGCACGCACATACTGCTGCGTGGATCCACGCTACGCCCGCCGCCGTTGATGTGAGGGGTCGTGCCCGCAGGATCGCGCTGTCTGCTGTGCTCAGTACGGGGGAGCCGCAGTGCTGGGCTGGAGACGGAGCCCGGGCTTTACATTCAGCAGTTGAGAAGGTTGGAGAAGGCTGGAGAGGACCCGGAACGAAAGGAGAGCAGAGTGGAAAAAGGAGTGCTCGCCCTGCTGGTTGGGGTTTGAAACCTCCTAGGTGATCTGCAGGGTCTCTGGGGCCTGGTCCTCGGATGGTGGTGTGCGCGCTTTGGGGTCCGTGCGCTGGTGCATGCGCCACCAGGCTTATGCGCTTATGGTGTGTTTGTCCGGGGGAGAGTGTGCGGTGGCGCGCGGGATGTGGGGCGTTGGTGCTGCTGTTGGGGGGGGCGGCCCGGGTGTGGGTGCTCGCCCATCTCTCTCTTGCCTGTAAGAGATAATTTTGTTGGATTTCACAGCAACCGGAGATTGATGGAACTAAGATATCTGTCTAGGCGGATTTTTCAATGTCAACGCAAAAAAACGAGAAAAATATAAGGATGTGAATAAATGTCTTAGGGATAAAGATATCAAATATTCCATGTTATACCTTGCAAAATTAAGGGTTATATACAAAGATCGTATGTTATTTTTTTTTCTCATCCAAAAGATGTTGGTGACTGGATGGACAGAGATATGAGTCCTTGATGTATTGACTTTAATTTGCTGTGTCATGTGGAGGGGGCGCCCTTGGCCGGGCACGCCCTGGCCCGGCCTCGGATGGTGGTGTGCGCGCTTTGGGGTCCGTGCGCTGGTGCATGCGCCACCAGACTTATGCGCTTATGGTGTGTGTGTCCGGGGGAGAGTGTGCGGTGGCACGCGGGCTCTGGGGCGTGGGGGCCGCTGTTGGGGGGGGCGGGCCCGGCCATGGGTGCTCGCCCATCTCTCTCTGGCCTGTAAGAGATTATTTTGTTGGATATTGGCGGTGGGGCGGTGGGGGCGTGGGGTACCACGAAGGGTGAGTGGAGCTGAGATTCAGGTCTATTGTCGGGAAAGGGGGAAGGGATGGGAAGGGAGGTATGAGGCTTTGGTTGATTGGGCATAAGTTGCCTTATTGGGAGGGGGAGTCTTCCTTCTTTTTGAGTGAAAAATGATGAGCAGTGGCCTTACAGTTATAACTTGGAATGTCCGTGGATTAAATAATAAATTGAAAAGATACGTGGTTTTAAGGCAACTAGGGCAACAGCAGCCAGCAATAATTTGTCTTAACAAAAGAAACAACTAATCTGTTATCTAGGAAGTGGTGTGTGTTTTGTGCATACACCAGTTATTCTAGGGGAGTGAGTGTTTTGGTGCATAAGAGTATTGGTTTTGTAGCGCACGAGGTGGTAATAGATACAGAGGGTAAATACGTGATATTGCAGGGCGAATTTGCTGGTGTAAACTGTATTATGGCTTTCGTGTATATACCACCCCCTTTTTCTTCATCAGTATTAGTGAAACTTTGGGAGTATGCCCTTCAGTATAAAAATATTCCTGTCTTGGTATATGGAGATTTTAATGCGGTAATTGATGAAGCGGTGGATAGGGAAAGAACAGTAAGACAGCCCAGATCTATACAAGGCTCTCTACTTAAAAAGATAGTAATAGAATTTGGGTGGATTGATTTATGGCGGAATATGTATCCAGATAGGAGGGAATATACTTGTTTTAACTTATCGCATAATGTGTTTTCCCATATTGATATGGTACTGGGTAATAGTATTGCGGTTTCATGGGTAAAAAACATTGAATTTGGGAAAAGATTCTTTTCGGACCATGTGCCAGTTATTGTTTATATAGGTAAATCAGATATCCCAGTCAGTAGGAGTTTCAAGTGTAATCCCCATTGGTTAAAGATATTGACCTCGCAAATTGTGCAGGAGTTAGTGGATTATTTTCAGAGAAATAATGGGTCTGCTGGGGAGGATATGGTTTGGGATTCTGCTAAAGCATACTTGAGAGGGGTATTGTATAGAGAGATCGTTAGAAAAAAGAGAAATTTTCGATTTGAGGAAGCCAGGCTTAATGAGGATGTGAAGAAAACCGAAATAAAATATCTGACATCTAAGGAAGAGGGGAATAACCTGGCATGGATACAGGCAATATCTAAGGTGGAGCAATGGATGATAGAAAAGGAAATTAATAAGAGAAAATTTTGGAATCTACAGAAATATTATACTGGGGGAAAACCTGGGAAATTACTGGCAAATGATTAAAAGTATGGATATGAATATCTCTGAACTGAGGAGATCTGATGGTATGATTGTAAAACAGCCACTGGAGGTGTTAGAAGTGTTTGAAAAGTATTATCAGAAGCAGTATACTTCCAGGATGGAATGTACCCAAGAAAAAATAGAACAGTATATAACATCCCTTTTATTGCCAAAATTAGGGGTCTCCCAGAGAGCCTGGTTAAATAGACCCATTGAAATGACAGAGTTAGACATAGCAATGAGCTCTATTAATGAGAACAGAGCGACTGGTCCAGATGGACTGCCAATAGAAATATATAAAAAATATAAGAGTGTATTGATGGAGAGATTGGCTAGGGTGTTCACATGGTCATATAGCAAGGGGAAACTCCTGGACTCTAAGTATGAGGCAAACATTGTTTTGATAAAGAAAGAGGATAAGGATCTATTGGATCCAGAAGCATATCGCCCAATATCTCTTATAAATTCAGATGTTAAAATATTAGCGAAGATTCTCGCTGCTCGACTGAGAAAGGTGATGGACTCACTTGTATGGCAAGATCAATGTGGATTTATGTCAGAAAGATCGATAAGAGATAATATTCTAAGAACCCATATTAATATCCAGGTGGGGGGTTCAGGGGGGGGCACTCCATACTGTCGTTGGACCACGGTGAAGGCCTTCGACAGTGTGGAGTGGCCGTTTCTCTGGAGTATTTTGGACAAATTTGGTTTGGGGGATACTTTTATTGAATGGGTTAAGATATTGTATCGATGCCCGATCGCAAGAATATTAGCGAATGGAAGGACATCAGGATGGTTTGCCTTACAGAGAGGTACAAGACAGGGCTGTCCCCTCTCCCCCCTGCTATTTGCCCTTGCTATTGAGCCTTTGGTGGTAAGAATAAGAAAGGATAAGAAACTAGGTGGGTTTGGGGTGGGGGGATAGGGGACAAAATAACACTCTATGCAGATGATGTCCTGTTGTATTTGCGAAATACGGGAGCGAGTCTGGATTATGTAATAGAAGTAGTGGAGGAGTTTGGTGGGTATTCTGGATTAAAAATCAATTGGAAAAAAACTGTGCTATTACCACTTGACCCAACATTGATAATCGACAGGTCTGATATACAGCTGGTGAAGGAGTAAGGAATGAAATATTTAGGCATTAGATCACCGCAGATCCCAAAAAATATAGAGAACTGAATATAATACCTTTGTTGTCAAAGGTCCAAAAAAAGGTAGAAGTGTGGAATAAACTCCCTTTGTCACGAGCTGATAAATTGCGTTTGATTAAGATGACTTTACTCCCGCAGATTCTGCATATATTAAGTAACTCCCCAGTGTGGGTGGGCAAGGACATTTTTAGGAAACTTGATCGATTGATGAATGAACTGTTTTGGAACAGGAAAAGACTTAGGATAAAGCAAGAGGTATTAACCCTCCCAATGGAGAAGGGAGGACTCGCTGCTCCAGATTTTTTTAGTTATTATCTCGTGTCCCAGTTAGTGAATATGTTAAAATGGAAGGAAATAATAGGATTTAAGAACATTGTTGAGTATCACGAAACCGCGGAAGATATTTTTATGGCATTAGAAGGAGGAAAACAGAGGTACATGGTAGATTGTCCAATTATGAAAGTTTTGAATAAAACTTGGGGGATGCTGAAAAAGATTGTAGGCATACACCACTCATCAGGGGCGGATTGGCCATAGACCTTACAGGGAAATTTCCCTGTGGGCTGATGCCCCGGGGTCTACCTGAGCCCTCCCCATGGCTGGCCAGTGGAAGTTTTTGTGGATGTATTTTATGCTGCTGGCAGTATTTTGTGATGGACTGTGGTATTTGGCTCTGTTGTGTTGGTATTTTGTGCCGCAATATGGTATTGCTGGACATCAGTTTGGACCCAACTACAAAACGGGGCCACTTTTAGTATTTTTTTCCAGGGCCACTATAAGTTCCCAGTCCGCCACTGCCACTCATTGAGATTTACATCGCTCTTTCATATTGGTAAATTTCCAGAGTTAGAAAAAATGGAAGGTTATAGGTATTGGATTAATAGAGGATTATTTAAGGTGGAACATTGGTTTGATAAGGGAAAGTTAAAAACAAAGTGGGAATTAGAAGGTGGGAAGAACATAATGGTGTGACCATTTAGATATATGCAAATGGTTAGTGCAGTTAATTCCACTAAAGAAAAAAAAGAATTTTTGGTTGAAGAGTCAGAAAAACTAAATAAGGTGATGGGGATTTGTGGTAGGAGTAAGAAAGTTTTATCAAAAGTATATAAAATGATAAATAATAGTAGGGAAGTGAATGTGGTGATGAAAATAAGGAAGAAATGGGAAAGGAGGATAGGTGATCGGGATGAGCAATATTGGCACAGTATTTATTCCAATAGTGCTAATTACCTAATGGATAATTCACACAAGGTTACCTAGTTTTTTTATTTTACACAGATTGTATTATGCACCAGATAGATTATTTAAGAGTAAAAGGAAGGAAACAAATGAGTGTGTGAGTTGTGGGCTCTCGAGTGCGGACTTAGAACACGTGTGGTGGGATTGTTTGGAAAAACAGGAGTATTGGAGGAAGGTCTATGATGTTATGGAGACAGTGTATGAAATTAAAATAGTGAATAGATTTGAATGTGCTATATTGGGTGATATCAGTGAGTATAACGCTGGTTTGGTAGAGAAAGCAGTGATATATAAAATGTTCTTTGCAGCAAGGTTGGTTATCGCCAGAAAGTGGATAGAGATTGCTGCTTCGTCCCTGTATGATTGGAAAAGATTGGTGGATGAGATAATGTCATATGAAGTTACTATTGGGAGGAATAAAAAATCTGGGAAAGATATTAAGGATATTATGGAAAAATGGGAGTTGTATCGGAAGAAAAACTGCGCCTAACCGACCTATGGGGTGGGGGGTGGAGGAAGGAGATAAGATGAATTGTGTGCAATGTTTTTATGACTTGTTATTTTGTAAAGAAATTTATAAAGAATAAAAAAAAAAAAAAAAGGATGACCCAAGACAATTTGCTAGTAAGACATTGGGTACTAAATACAAAAGGCTATTGTAGCTTACTTCTGGTACATGGCACAGATACAAATTTATTAAGGATACAGGATGTAGCAAAAACCATAAACTGAGAAAGAGACGATTGAAAGTTTGCCCTACTATGAAAAACATTTTGGTGGCACCCACTGAGCACAGGATTTGAATTTCAGGTTTGATAGCATTTCTGAGTTTTGATATAAAGCATTGCTGTGAGTTGATAGTGATTTGCTAGTTTTTGAGAGATTGCCATTTGAGCGTTTGTATATGTATTGCTTAAGGCTAATGATTTTAAATAGTTTAGACTAAAGTACGGACTTTCCTTATCTTGTGGTGCTGGTTTCTGTTCAACATTTCCACATTGTAGTAATTGCTGCTGTAATAAAGAGTTAAACAATAAAAAAAATAAAAATAAAAAATAAAATAAAAAGCCACTGTACACCACTGCATAATCCGGCGGTTATAGAGGACAGCCTCCCTGAGCATTTCTTAGAGGGCAGTCAGAGTTTGGACTGCCCAGAATTGGAGGTTGGTGGGGAACAGCCTAATTTGCAGTCCGAAAAAAGTGGTGTGGAGTAGTCTGATGATGAATCTGATGTGTTAGACCAGAGGACCTGGGAGGCGGATCGGGCTGGAGGGAGGGTACAGGAGGGTTTGATCTCTGAGGAGGACGGTGGTAGTAGTGGCAGCAACAGAAGGCAGAGGCGAGTTAGGCCCAGGGCCAGGCCTTCCTTGGGAAATAACGAGACCCCAAGTATAGTGGGACCGGCACCAGGGTGTAAGCGTGCAAGGGCTACAAGCTTGGACAGCTGTGGAGGGTGCACGTCGCGTGTGTGGAAGTATTTCACCACTCTGCAGGGGGACAGCAGCATGGCCGTGGGAAATCCACAAATGTAAGGACCACTGCTCTGTGGAACCATCTGAAGCGGCGTCATGCCGCCAATTTAGAGCTGCGCATTAATACTGAGGAGCTGGCTACTTCTCCCGGGGTCCCTCGTGTCAGGCCAGCCGCATCCAGGGGCGTAACTAGTACATACACCTCATCGCCCACTGCGTGCATGTCTCCACCTCCTCTTATTCGCCAGCCGTCCATTGCCGAGTGCGTGGATAGGAAGCAGGTTTACGCCACAAGTAATCCAACAGTGCGCAAACTGAATTGTCACCTGACAAAGTTGATGGCTGTGCAGTCTCTGCTGTACAAACTGGTTGACTGCACAGCTTTTAGGGAGCTAATGGCTTGCGCTCAGCCACGCTGGCAGGTCCCTAGCCGACATTACTTCTCAAACAAAGCTATCCCTGCCCTTTACTCCCCGGTGGCACACAATATTGGACGCTCCCTGCAGCTGTGTCTCTGCAGCACCGTGCACGTCACAGTGGACATCTGGAGCAGTGCTTACGGCCAGGGGCAATACATGTCCTTTACTTCCCACTGGCTGAATGTATTTAGTGGCAGCAAGGCAGGAACCCCCCAGCAACCGGGCCAATTGCTGTTTGCACCTCAAGGCGCTTTCCAGCCAGGGTTGCAGCAGACCACCCAACAACTATCCGCTTCCAACTCCACGGGCAGTCCACCTGCTGGAGCATCAGGGCAGAGAGTTACCCCCCCCCCTCCTTCATATCATATGTGCCAGGTGAAACTCTGCCATGCAGTCTTAGACTTAATTTGTCTTGGCAGCAGCAGCCACACAGGCCAGCGCTTGCTGCATTACATCAAGCAGCAAATAGCGCGCTGGCTGTCTCCACGCCAGCTGGAAGTGGGCAAGGTAGTGAGGGACAACAGGACAAATATGGTGGCAGTGCTGAATCTGGGTCAATTCACGCATACTCCCTGTATAGCACATGTCCTAAATCTAGTGGTGCAGAGATTTCTAAAAACATTCACTGGCCTGTGCACAGTGCTGACTAAGTCGCGAAAGCTATGCACTCATTTGAGCCATTCTTATGTGTCTCGCCACGCTTTGCTGGAACTGCAGCGGCAAAACAGTCTTCCGCCACACCGCTTGATAGGTGACGTGCCAACCCGGTGGAATTCCACGCTTCATATGTTGCAGTGGCTCCTTGAGCAGCGTAGAGCAGTGGATGATTTTGTCCAGCAGCAGCCAGAATCTTCGACCATAGGGAGCAGGTGTGGCTTCGATTTCCGTCAGAGGAGGCTGGTCCGAGATGCCTGCACTGTTCTAACGCCCTTTGAAGAAGCCACTAAATTGGTCAGCTGGGACAGCTGCTGTGTGAACCACATAAATTCACTAATATTTGTCCTGGAAAAGACACTGACGCTCATGCAGCAGGGGCAATGGGGGAAGGAAAACCTGGCCATCTCTCTGCACTCCATGCTGTCACTGTAGGGGAGCCCCAACGCCAAAGTTCCCTTGTGGTGCCGGAGGAGGATGAGGATGAGGAGCTTCAGGTAGAGGAGGGGGAGGATTTTTAATGAGGATGATGATGACGAGGAGGAGACACAGCTGGAGGATCAGGAGGATGACGATGATGAGACTTTCCGGAACACTGAAATGTCTCAGAGAGAGACTGAAATGGAAAGAACTGGCTCCTTGGGCACGCTGGCCAGGATGGCGAGCTGTATGCTCACATGCTTACGGAGTGACAGGCGTATACTAAAAATAAGGCAGACAGACGAATACTGGCTGGCGATGCTTCTGGACCTGCGGTATCAATCCAACATGGGGGATTGTTTTCCTCCCCAGGAAAGGGAGGAGAAATTAGCATCATTTCAGGAGAAGCTATGTAGTAATACAATCACTGAAAAAAACATGGTCTAAAATGGCAGAAAAGTGCTCAAACCCCACATGCTGTAGTGCATATCAAACCAGGGGAGCAAATCCTGCACATGTGATTCGTTGCTAACAGCAATCCCCAGCAATAATGCATACAATGGAGGATGCCTGCAGCGGACCACATGTACCACAAAAACATCCTACACAAGGTAACCTATTGTGCGGATGTAGCGAACTATATAATCAAACAATCACTGATAAAGGTGCACTGCGGCGGTAGATGCAATTGATAATATATGGCTAAACCCTCACGCTGATGTTAAAATGAGACTTTTGCCAATATATTCTTATATCACGAACATACCAGAGCCCAAGCACCGCATCAAGGTATCTCAGAGTGGCACGGGACCTAACACTAACCTACCTTGCCGTATGGGCAATTGCGGAAGGAGCATACAGGCCGACACACAGCCACCAACTCCTAGTTACCTAAAGCGTGAGATCACACATACAATGGGAGGAGGGAGGAGGCTGTGAGCCCCACCTACCAATGACTCATGTGACTCAGGCTGCACAGGTGCACCAGAATGTTACCAGAAGATGTAAGTCATGGTACATTCAAACCTGGAGTTGCCACACTTCCACATTGTATGCATTTTTGCTGGGGATTGCTGTTAGCAACAGATCACGTGTGCAGAATTTGCCCCCCCAGTTTGATATGCGCTACAGCATATGGGGTTTGAGCAATTTTCTGCTATTTTAGACCACGTTTTTTTCAGTGATTGTATTTGGACATTTACACCTGGAGGTGTGGCAACTCCAGGTTTGAATGTACCATGACTTACATCTTATGATAACATTCTGGTGCACCTGTGCAGCCTGAGTCACATGAGTCATTGGTAGGTGGGGCTCACAGCCTCCTCCCTCCTCCCATTGTATGTGTGATCTCACGCTGGAGGTAACTAGGAGTTGGTCGCTGTGTGTCGGCCTGTATGCTCCTTCTGCAATTGCCCATATGGCAAGGTAGGTTAGTGTTAGGTCCCGTGCCACTCTGAGATACCTTGACGCGGTGCTCGGGCTCCGGTATGTTCTTGATATAAGAATATATTGGCGAAAGTCTCATTTTAACATCAGCGTGAGAGTTTAGCCATATATTATCAATTGCATCTACCGCCGCAGTGCACCTTTATCAGTGATTGTTTGAAGCTATGTAGTAACCTGGCCACAGCTTTCAGCCAGCCCCAGCCCCCTCCCTGTGTGTCTGAGAAGGAGGTCCAGCAGAGTCATCCACCTCCTGCCACAACCAGTAGCAGCCAGTTAAGCCTAATGAGAATGATGCAGCAATTTTTCTCTGCCTCCCAACAGCCACAGCCAAGTGAGCAGGCGCAGACCACTTGCCTCAACGACCAGGTTCAGGCTTACCTGCAGTCTGGCTCGCAAAGCCTCTTCTCAGACCCCCTGGACTTCTGGGCAAGCAGAATACAACAGTGGCCGGAGCTTTCCCACTATGCACTAGGGCTTCTTTCCTGCTCAGCCTCAAGTGTCATGTCAGAGAGGGTTTTTAGCGCTACTGGGGGGGGGGGGGTGACACCCAAAAGAACCAATTGCTGAGCCAGGTGATTAGATCAGGCCTTGCAGGCCAAAATAGTCCAAGTGTCTTTCCACTGTTGTAGTCAGCCGGCCCATAACGTTACATGCCAAACGTCTTGTGTCATGGGCTGTGTGAACCCGAAGTCTCCAAACCAAAACCATTTTACAAACCAAAAACTGTAGTCTACCTCCGCCTCCGTTTTCTACATTAGCGTTTAGCAGGCGAGTAGCTATTGTTATACACCGTTATATTAGTTCTGCTTAGTATTCTTAAATTTGTTTTGGAGCCTTTACTTCCACCTCCCCCCCCCCTCAGAAAAAAAAATTGTTTCACTGTTGTTACCTCCGCCTCCCGTTACATTAGCGGAGATTGTTAAACTCCACCGCAGTTTATACCCTGTCCCCTACTACTACTGGCCGGGGCACCCATGAAAAGTCCATATATAATTTTCACTGCCTATGTTTACAAGGTAGAATGTATAGGCTTGTTGTCCAAACAAACCAAGGCTTTTTTTTTTTTTGCTGTAAATTGTAATCTTTGAACCGGAGTGTGCAAAATTTATTAATACTTTATTAATACACTCAAAACACAGGTTTTACAAGAGTAATTTTAGTAATAAATAATAACTTTTAACAAATAATAAATAATAAACAAAAGAAAGGACAAAAAAAAAAGTTAACGCCGCCCTTTGCCGACGTCTGGCCATCATGTCCTGCATTTCTCTCAGCTCCAGCTGCAGGCCACGAATAAGCCGGGAGGCAGCTTGGAGCCTGGTCTCAAATCGGCGTAAGGCTGCATCTAATTCAAAGTCAGTAGGGATATCTGTAGGGGTGGAAACAGTAATATAATTAGTATGATCGAGTTAAAGCGGTTGTCCCACGAAAAAAATTCTAAATGTTCAAACCAGCACCTGGATCAGAATACTTTAGCAATTGCATGCCATTATATATTTGGTATATGTACTGGAACGAGTTATTCAGTGACATTTATCTGTATTGAGCCTTTTTTTTTCTTTGAACTGCTCACTGAGAAGGCCACACATGGTCAGTTTGGGGTTTGTACTTACTGGACACCCATACTGAGTGGTCTTCCCATGGCCCAGGGGAAAACTCCTCCCTGACGGTTGGAGCTACAAAAGATAAAGACAGAAGGTCCACCCATTACACTTTTTATTTTACCTACCTTCTACCTCGGGAAGTTGGGCTGATGGAGGGGCAGGTGGGGTCCTCTCTCTTTCTGGGGTGGAGGAGGGTGAGAGTGGCTCCTCTGTGGTGCAGCTGCTGACAAAAATCATTAAATAATGGCATTACATTCAAATCTAATGAAGAGTTGTAACTTCTGATACATGGAAATAGTTTGGGGCTGGATCCCATTCCTAACCACTAGTGCTCTACTGTATCACTGCAGCTGCACTCCTACGTAGCTTGGATTAAAAATAAATTAAATATGTTTACATTTACTAGAAACTGCAGGTCCTGCCTCGACGTTGACGGTGAGCGTGGTGACGCCGTCGTTGACGGTGCTCTGCAACATAAATCCGTACACAATTGTTATGAACACTCTTTTTAATACTAACACTGTATACTACTATGAAGATATTATGGGTGAGAGGAGGGCCATATCCATTTTTTTCTTCTAAATAGGTATTTATCATGATAGATCGTTATCGCAATAAATTTCTTAATATCGTTAACACGGTGGGGGAGGAAGCGATAACTATGAAGGGGCATATATCTAAGGGTACTTTCTTTCACAGTTGCCTGACACAAACAGCCGGCCCCAGCCAGCCCCATTAACAATAATGGGGGATGGCGCTGATATGGCCGCTATTCGGCAAGAACGCCAGGAATTGGCAGGACAAATACTGCAGAACAGCCTGCAGGATCACCACCACATATGTGAAAGTAGCCTAAGACCTCATGCACACAACCGTATGTGTTTTGCGGTCCGCAAATTGCTGATCCGCAAAAAAAACAGATGACATTCTGTATGGCATCTGTGTTTCCGTTTTTTTTTTGCGGATCCATTGTAACAATGCCTATCCTCGTCCGCAAAACGGATAAGAATACAAAAATACGTTCATGTGCATGAGGCCTAAGGCAAATTACTGGAAGGGAGCATGTATTTGAGAATACCACTTATTTTGGTGGAGTTAAAGGCGTGGCCTAGCATGGAAGAAAATTGCTGCAGCGCACTACGCACGCCCATGTTGTCCTTCTATACGGTTTTCATTATTAGCACTCTCTGTTATATATACAATACAGTACACTAATTTTTTAACATGTTTTTACTTTTCAAATATTTTACTCACCCTGCCGTATCGCTACACGGATCTCGGTAAGCCGCTCTGGGCACTTAAACTTCAGATCGGACCATTTCCGCTGGATCTGATCCACACAGTGTCGAAACGATGGCGCAAGCCTCGGATCACCTGCTGGATCACCTCCTTTATATGCTGGTTCGGGTGGCGGTGTGTGCCATCATAATTCTCGCGGTCCATCAGCCGGATCATGTATTTCAGCTCTCCAGAGCTAAATGCTGAGGATTGCCTGGATGCCATTTTCCAAACTCTGCTCTGCCTCTGAGGAGTGCACGCCACGGCCTAGCGTCGTGCGTTCCTGCGTATTACGCAATCGCTAGACAATAGTACGCTGAGGATTCGTACGCAATTTGTACACTCATGTGTACGTGTTCAAAGAAGTTGCGTACCTTTACAAAATGGAACGTTCGTTATTAGTGCGCGAATGTTTGCAAAACACCACATAATAACGTATGATTTGTACGCAGATTCGCCGAATAGATTCGTTGAAGGTATGAATCTTATGAAAAGTTCGACAAATATTCGGCAAAGCGAATTTTAACCACTAACCACATCCATATTTTGCCGATCTGCAGACCGCAAAATACATTTAGATCTTGTGAATGTAGCCTCACAGTGTGTGGGTAAGGGCTCATTCACACGACCGCATGAATGGGTCCGCATCCATTCCGCAATTGCACCCGTTCATTTCAATGGGACCGCAAAAGACGCACGGGGTAGTTCTGCGGCCCCGCAAAAAATATAGAGCAGGCATTTCTATAATAGGTTGCCAGTTCCATTCCACAAATTGCGGAACGCACGCGGGCAGGAACCGTGTTTTGCAGATCCCCGATTTGCGGACCACAAAACACAGCACGGTTGTGTGAATGCACCCTCAGGGACCAGAGGGGGACAGGGGTGATGGGTGGGGTAAAAAATTAAAATACCAAGTCAATTTCAGTGTCTATCTGGGACAGTGGGCACCAGGGGCGTAGCTAAAGGATCATGGGCCCTGGTGCAAGAGTTCAGCTTGGGTCCCCCCCCCCTTTCCTCAGCGCTGGTGCACCTAGCTTTTCTGCCGGCCAAGTCAAAAATTGAACCCCTTCCCCCAGCCTCCGATCTGCATATTTTGCGGCCCATTCACTTCAATGAACACTGTGTGCTGTCCGCATGTGTATGTCCATTCCTATTTTGTCCATTTTGCGGACAAGGATAGGCATTATTACAGTGGATCTGCAAAAAAAACGGATGCCATACGGAACATCATCCTTTTTTTGCGGATCCGCAATTTGCAGACTGCAAAACACAATGTTCGTGTGAATGTAGCCTAATACAGCGCCCCATACCTCGTACATCCAGTATAATGCAGCGCCCCATACCTCTTACATCCAGTGACGTCTCCTCTGATGTAGAGACGTCACTCATCTTCTCCTTTCAAACCAGACGCCATTTTTCAGCCATTTCTCATCTCTGCAGTTTGATAGAAAAAAATCTTAGTTTACTACTTTTCCATCATCCTCCCGTCTTCTGGACAAATCATCCTACCACCCCCAGTACTGTGCCACTAGTTTCACACAGATAGTGCCCTTCAACACACACACAGTGTCCTAAAATAACTGCTCCCAGCAAATAGTGTCCCGTAATAGTGCGCCCAGTAATAGTGTAAACATAACGCCCCCCAGAAATAAATGTGCTATGCTGATACTGTGCCAGGGTGCCCCCCACAGTAATAGTGCCCCCAAAGTCCCAACTAATAATTCTCTGCCAGAGTGCACTTGTTAGTAATAGTGCCCCCAACAGTACTAATATCCCCACTGTGCCCCAGAAGTCATAATGCTTCCAATGTGCCAGTAAGAAGTGCTCCACACCCATAGATGCCCCCCAAATTATGTGCCAGTAAGAAACGCCCCAATAATGCACCAGAAGTTCCCCCATTGATTCCCCCCCCAAAATCATGTGCCAGTAACAAGTGTCCCACCCCCATAGATGCCCCCCAAATTATGTGCCAGTAAGAAATACCCCCAGTGCCCCCATGTGCCAGGAAGAAATGCTCCAGTGCCAGTAAAAATGCCCCCAGTGCTCCCGTGCCATTAAGAAATGCCCCCAGTGCCCCCTTGTGCCAGAAACAAATGCCCCCAGTGCCCCAATGTGCCAGTAACAAATGTCCCCAGTGCCCCCATGTGCCAGTAAGAAATGCCCCCAGTGCCAGTAAAAACGCCCCCAGTGCCAGTAAAAACGCCCCCAGTGCCAGTAAGAAATGCCCCCAGTGCTCCCGTGCCATTAAGAAATGCCCCCAAGTGCCAGTAACAAGTGCCCCCATGTGCCAGTAAAAATGCCCCCAGTTCCCCCATGTGCCAGTAAAAATTCCCCCAGTGCCCCCATGTGCCAGTAAGAAATCATGCCCCCAGTGCCCCCATGTGCCAGTAAGAAATCATGCCCCCAGTGCCAGTAAAAATGCCCCCAGTGCCAGTAAAAATGTCCCCAGTGCCAGTGAAATGCCCCTAGTGCCAGTAAAATGCCCCCAGTGCCAGTAAAAATTTCCCCAGTGCCAGTAAAAATGCCCCCAGTGCCAGTAAAAAGCCCCCAGTGCCAGTACAATGCCCCCAGTGCCCCCAATAGAGCTCCGGTCCGTGAATGTAACAATAAAAAAATAAACACTAATACTTACCACCATGGAGCCGGCAGCGATGCGATGCAGGCCTCTTCCGGCCTGTGTCCCGCGCTGTATGGCTCAGGCGGCGCGATGACGTCATCGCGCCGCCTGAGTCGGCCTCTGATAGGCTGCAGGCACTAGGCCAGAGGAACGGGCAGGGGAGACGCATCTCCCTCCCCTGCCTGGCAGTACAGGAATCTACAGGCGATACAGATGACTATATACAATGGAAGCTCTGATCTCCCTGTGCCCCGCCGCCGCCCCCAACTGTGCGCAGGGCCGCGCCGCACCTTCCATAATTGGCGGTGCGGCCCTGCAAGTTGCAAGGGGGGCCCTCGGGCAACTGCGATCCCTATAGCTACGCCACTGGTGAGCACAAAGGCAGCCTCCAGTTCTCACTCACTTCCTCCTAAGTTGCTGGCTTGCTGCAGGCCTCACACATTCAGCACCCACTCTGAGGTGCTGAACAGCTAGCTGAGAACCAGATGTGGACAGAGCTACCAAAGGGGGCAGCGCTACATCCATGACTAGAAGGGGCGGAGCTACCGCCATCACTAAATGGAGCTACCTACCGACACAGTGAAGTGGCTCAGCACAGGCCTGGCTGAGCTCATTTAAAACTCTTCATGATGCTGCCCATAGCAGGACTCTACTGTAAGGAGGCTGGGCCATTGCACATGCAGACGGAAGTCAAATAGTGAGATACAGGTTGCCAGGGGGCCCCTTCTACAGTCTGGATGGCGTAATGAAAGGTTAAGCGGGGAGCAGGCCTCCTATGGGCGCAAAGACAGCTGCGCTGGAGGGCCTGCTCCCACGCTGAGCCCCTGTGCAGCTGAATCGGCTGCACAGGCAGTATGTCCACCCCTGTGATGACCGTTTCATTGTGATGATGAATGCCACACAACTCCACACACAGTTAAGAGAAGTGAGAGGCACCCAACTGTCACGTCAGACTATTCGAAACTTTTTACTTCAGCATGGTCTGCATGCTAGACAACCTGCAAGGGAACCTAACCACAGGCTTCATTGTTTCACATGGGCCAGGGAGCATCTGAGCTGAATGAGGGACCAGTGGTCCTCAATACTGTTCACTGATGAAAGTCAATTCATGTTGAGCAGAAATAATGGCCGCCAACAATGTTGGAGACGTCCAGGAGACGCTGTGCATAATCGACATGAGGCTTTGGTGTCTAGTCAATACAGAACTGCCCTACACTTTGTGAATGGTACAGTGACAAACCCATACTACTTGAATAACATCATTAATTCAGTCATTGTGTCTCTGCATAAACAACACAGGACTAATTTCATCTTCATGGACAACAATGCACCAGCTCATCGAGGTCGCATCATTAGGGAATGGCTGATGGAGACTGGGGTACCTCAAATAGAGTGGCTTGTACTTTCTCTAGACCTGAATCCCATTGAAAACCTATGGAATCAGCTAAGTCGCATAGTAACTGCGTTTAACTGTGCACCCCAGAGCCTAAATGACCTAAGGGCCACCCTTCCAGAAGAGTGGGATTCCATGTCTCAGAAGACAATAAGTTGTCAGTATGAGACGTTGTCAAGCTGTAATTGATGCTCAAGGCCACATGACAAGTTATTGAGGCAATGACATTTTTTGTGGGGGTATACCCACCACTGTTGTTGGCTTTTGTTTCAGAAAGTTTTTGGGGGTGAGGAAATCGCCATTGCATGTTTCTAGTTAAATGCCCTATTTTCATTACATAATATCACTGTACCGTAAACTTTTTACATAAATTTCACCGGAAAGCCAAATATCCCTATCCCTGTTTATGAGTAGTGTATAATGAAAAGAAAATTGTTTGACACTCCAAAATATTATTGATATGTTGATGCTTAGCAGTAGGGTAATGTTCCCCTAAGAAATATCAGAAAATACCATGGCACTCATCAGTAGCCAAGTCCCTAGTGACAGAGTGCAATGCTCTGTTTTCTTGCAGCACGCGTGCTCTAAGGGAGATGAGCAGTAGGAAGAATGACAACCCATCTGCTCAATCATCTGTTCTGACTGCTGGATGACCTCTATGGGACAGTCAGGTCACTGAACCAATCAGGTTCTTTTCCAGGAATCTGGCTCTCTACTTAAATCCCATAAGGGCATATACCATTGTCAGTGATAGTCCTAGTTTGGTTCAATAGCATGGTCCCCTTGTTCCTGTTCAGCTATTGGTACTAGGGATGAGCGAACCGAACCGTAACGAACCAGATTCGTTACGAACTTTCCCAAAAGTTCGGTTCGTCATCGAACCGAATTTTCAGAAAGTTTGTGACGAATCTGGTTAAAATAACGGCGACGCAAAATATACGCATATTTATTGAGAATGTACGCTAATGCGTACATATTCAGTTAAGTAGCGTACCTTTGAAAACGCTAGACTGTATGTTCGTTACTTGAGTAGGAATGTTCGCAGACGCAGTATATGCGTACGCTAATGCGTACATATTCAGTTAAGTGGCGTACCTTTGACAACGCTAGACTGTATGTTCGTTACTTGAGTAGGAATGTTCGCAGACGCAGTGTATGCGTACGCTAATGCGTACATATTCAGTTAAGTAGCGTACCTTTAACAACGCTACACTGTATGTTCGTTATTTGTGCGGGAATGTTCGCATTAGCGTACGCATTAGTGTAAATTCTCAAATATGCGTATATTTTGCATCGCCGTTGTTGAAGTCACTTGGATTTTTTCCACTTTTTTCATTGTAATAGCAACTGCAAGTAAACGAAACTATACCCTATCAGACTCCCATTGTTGTAGCAGCAATTATTCAGCCATTATAGCAAGGTTCGTTTTAGGTTCGGTTCATACGAATCCGAACTTCACTAAAGTTCGCCGAAGCGAACCGAACCGAACTTTTCAAAAGTTCGCTCATCCCTAATTGGTACTCCATAATTCTGACTCTGGCTTGTCTTCTAACTATTCTCTGTCTACTGTGTAGTCTGCCTGGTTCCCATTTCTGTCAATTCAGATTTTTTTTTGTGCTGTCTGTGCACTTAAAGCGGCTTTGTCACCAGGATCAACCCTATTAAATCGGACATACTGCCTGGTTGGGCTCATCATACTGATTAAAACTATACCTTTCTTTTGTCTGTATGCTAAACAACTGCAGAGAAATCAGCGTTTTTATTCATATGCAAATGAGAATTTCCAGCACTCAGAGGCGGGGCTGAATCATCTGAACACTGCTATATAACACCCCTGTGTTCAGCACATTCCCCCTTGCATTGACTGACAAGGTTAGAGAGCAGGCTGAGGGCAGAGCTCTGTCCAAGAGCTGTGTGCTAGCAAGTAAATATCATATACACTATGACTATGTACTATAGTTTCACCACACTGAGATCTGCTCAGAAAGCTAATCTACATTTTACTGAATTCATAGGCTGAATATATAATTATAAAGACACTAGTAATATGTGTTAGCTTATAAGCATAGAAAAGACAGACATCTTTATGTGGCAATGTTATAGCTTGGTGGTGAAGTAATTGGTTTTGTATGTACAGGGTGGGCCATTTATATGGATACACCTAAATAAAATGGGAATGGTTGGTGATATTAACTTCCTGTTTGTGGCACATTAGTATATGGGAGGGGGGAAACTTTTCAAGATGGGTGGTGACCATGGCGGCCATTTTGAAGGCGACCATTTTGGATCCAACTTTAGTTTTTTCAATGAGAAGAGGGTCATGTGACACATCAAACTTATTGAGAATTTCACAAGGAAAACAATGGTATGCTTGGTTTTAATGTAACTTTATTCTTTCATGAGTTATTTACAAGTTTCTGACCACTTATAAAATGTGTTCAAAGTGCTGCCATTGTGTTGGATTGTCAATGCAACCCTCTTCTCCCACTCTTCACACACTGATAGCAACACCACAGAAGAAATGCTAGCACAGGCTTCCAGTATCCGTTCAAAGTCCTGTCGACAGAACTTTGGTTTCCGTCCAGCATAACGGAAACCAGACTGATCCGTTATGCTTGCCCATGGGCTTCTATTATGACGGATCAAAACGGAATGCCTCTTAAAGATGTCCGTTTTGATTTCCGTCCTATGGATTCCGTTATTTTCCGTTAACGATGTTATAACGGAAAGTTAGAACGGAATCCCTAACGGTGATGTGAACAAGCCCTTACCATGCTCTTCTCAATTGGCCTTAAGGATACCTCTCCCTTCACCCCTGCTTTACTGCAAAACACCAGTGATTGTCTGGCAGCTGTCTCTACCTTCATGTTCTCTCTCTTCTCAAAAAGTGAATTTTTTGTCTTTCTCCCATCAACTAACCCATCTAAACTTGATAGTTCAATTTTGTTCTGTGGTACTATCAGCACGTCCGCTGTCTTGGGGTTATGTTTGAATCAGATCTTTCCTTTGTTCCCCATATTCAATCGCTTGCGCAGTCTAGCCAGATTGTATCCCTAGATATAGGAAAAATCAAATCCCCCCTTTCCAAGCGCGTTAGTTTGAAAAGTGATATTTGTTCCCTCCTACCCATCAATATGAAAAGTATAAACGCTGATGTTAGAGCCTGAACGTCTCGATGTTTAAGGAGAAGATGGATGGTTTGAAGGGGATATAAGAGCTCATCATTTTAAGGAGCTGAATTCTTCCTGTGAAATTTTTCCCCATCTCTGCAATTCCACCTTTATTTTCCAAAACAGAGGGGGGTAGTTTAGGGTATAAATAAATTCTGAGGTTCTCCCGATTTTCACCCCTTGATATTTAATAAAAGCAGTGGCTATGGTTATTCCAGTAGCATGTAAGCTTTGGATTTCCTCCACAAAGAATGGGTGGAGTCCCAGCAGTTCACATTTTAGTACATGAAGTTTGAAGCCCCATAGGGTCACAAACAAGCTACTATAAAAGTGAGGATAGCAATCATGAAAAACACAAATTTCACTGCTAATCTCCACACCTGTATACCCAGGAACAATGCAGTATTTTTGATGTGGTGAACCAACAGCTCCAGTGCCAAGTCAAATAATAGGGGTGACAATGGGCACCCTTGGCGTGTGCCCCTATGAAGTGTGAAGGCTTGAGATCTGAATCCAGGAGTGTAAACCTGGGTAGACGGTGAAGTATAAAGGGCTGATAAAAAGGTCTGAAAGGCTCTCTTCAGGCCTAACCAGCCTAAAACCAAGTCTATCCATTGCCATTAAACACAGTCAAAGGCTTTCTCACCGTCTAATGCCACTATAACACTGGGTGGCGAGGTCAATACCTGGGATCTGGACCAATCCAATACCATCAGGGCTTTTCTTATATTAGTAACTGCCACCCTCCCTCTTACAAATCCAACGTGGGGTTTATCAATGTGGGAAGAATATAGGACAGGTGATTTGCTAGGATTTTTGCTATCATTTTTAAATCCTGATTTAACAGGGCAAAGGGGCAATAGGATTCTGGATGTTTTGGGTCTCTTCATGGTTTTCGTAACATGTTTAAAAATTACATGTTTGTTGCTAACATCAGGGATAAGCCCACTAGAAGAGATTGAAAATATGATTCTAGGGGCGGCGCTATAGTATTTTTCATAGATTTGTAGAAACCTCAGGTGAAGCTGTCCGGCCCTGATGATTTCCCTCCCTTCAGAGACCCTATGTTACAAATCACTTCCTCGGGTGTGATGTCCCTATTTAAAAGCTCCAAATCCTCCAAAGGAATGGTAGAAAGATTTGCAGTTTGCACATATTGTTGACCAGTGACCTCATCAAAAGGCTCAGTATATGAATATAGGGAAGAGTAATATGCCTTGAATATATCAACTGTATATGTGGAGGAAGAATGAGTTGTGCCTGCGGAGATGCGAAGAGCTACAATTGGTGTGGAAGGTATAAGGCCTTTCGCTAAATTGGCCAACAAACACCCTGACTTATTGCCATGTCGAAGCAGCCAGGAATCATAAGAATGCAGCTGCTCCCTACATTCTAGAATAAATTCATAACAGGCCCAAGCTGATTTCCAGGCAGCTAGAGTGGATGGGTTAGGTGTTTGTTGATGTTGTGGGTAAGCTTCCCTTAATGTCCCACAAAGGGTATTCAGTCGGATCTGTGTGCAGCATTTAAGTTGTATGGTATGGGCAAGAATTTTGCCCCGAAGCACAGCTTTCCCAGCTTCCCAATACAGGGAAGGATTTTCCTTATGTGCCGAATTATTGTACTCGTAATCCGTCCACTATCCCTGTAGAAGCTCCACGAAGGATTCATCTCTCAGTTCTGAGAAAGGGAATGGCCAGACAAAGTTGGTACCTCTCACCTGCCTATCTGCAAGATCTACTATCACTAGTGAAAGATCTGAGATAAACAATCGGGCATATGTCTGAACAGACAGCCCAGGAAACCAGAAGGTCGTCTACTAGAACATAATCAATCCTGGATCACAAATGTCCAGAGTGTGAGTAGTGAATGAACTTTCTACTGTCGGATTGCTGGGTTCTCCATATGTCTGTGAGAGATAAGTCAGCGGTAAAATCAGTTAGGACTGTCCCGGCAAGTCTGTGACTATAGCTACAGCCCTCCTCTGCCTTCCTATCCACCCTCAGTTCAAGTAGTATGTTCAAGTCTCGTAACTAATTTGTTCCTGCTGTTGTCTGATTGAATTTGGGAATGCAGTTCATGAAAAAAATCTCGCTTGATCAGTATTTGGGCAATATACGTTACATATACTGAGTTCCCTGGCAGGCAAGTTTATCAACGCATGCGTGACTCTCCCCACCTGGTCAGAGGAGTGGTGTTTGACCTGGAATGCTAAATTTTTTTCGATAGTAGAATCAGGACCCCTCCCTTTCTACCATCAGAAGATCCCAAAACATCCTCCACCCAAATTTTTTTCAATCTGAAAAATACTGCGCAATTGTAAACCATAAACAGGACAAGGGTCTAGAAGGGTCTAACGAAGAGGATATCAGCCCTAGCAATAGACTGCAATGGTGCCATTAGTGTAGCATAACATGTAATCAAACAGTAAACATTAAGATGAGTCCTTAACAATATATCCATCATAGCTTCTTCATTAGAATCGTGACAACAGTGGATCTCTTTTTTTTCCAGCATCCTCTTTCACCTCAGTGATAATGTTGTGTATTTCCAAAGCCAGGAACAAGTGCAGTCAATTAATACTACTACTAGCAGTAGTACGTAGTTGGCTACTACTACTGCTACCATCCACGTTCTGGCTCTGGGAGAACAAGGAAAGGAAAATACATATAATGCAATGGTACACTGCCAACCAGATAAAGCACAAAATGCCATAGAGATATGAAGTATTCTGGAGCTAATGCTATGCTTGTTTAGTAAATTAGAGATTCTAGGCAAATATATTTTGTACAAAATTATCTGGGCCCGTCCACCAAATCGTCAAGGTGATCTCTGTAGAACGGGAACCTAACACTGTTTCCTACCTGTTATGTGCCAACCTTGGCTTCCGTATAATCAGGGGGTGTTGGTTCCACATGCATGCTTGGTCCTCTCTGCCTTTTGCCATTTGTAGTGCTTCAAAGGCCTCCACTAATACAGGGATGCAGATACCAAAACCTGCATGCCGAGTCCACTCAGCTTTATAGTTACAGTAATTAAAATCAGCCTATGGAGCAGACGGGGCTAGTCAGGAGTGCATGACCAAATGGAGTAGCCACACCCCCAGTACAAACTTACAAAGAAAAAAAGTGGAAATTTCAGTCAGCACATCCCAGTGCGCAGGTGCACGTTGCTATGGCTAAATGCACAAGGAAAGGAAAATACATACAATGCAATGGCACACTGCCAACCAGATAAAGCACAAAATTCCATAGAGATATGAAGTATTCTGGAGCTAATTCTATGCTTGTTTAGTAAATTAGAGATTCTTGGCAAATATATTTTGTACAAAATTATCTGGGCCCGTCCACCAAATCGTCAAGGTGATCTCTGTAGAACGGGAACCTAACACTATTTCCTACCTGTTATGTGCCAACCTTGGCTTCTGTATAATCAGGGGGTATTGGTTCCACATGCATGCTTGGTCCCCTCTGCCTTTTGCCATTTGTAGTGCTTCAAAGGCCTCCACTAATACAGGGATGCAGGTACCAAAACCTGCATGCCGAGTCCACTCGGCTTTATAGTTACACTAATTAAAATCAGCCTATGGGGCAGACGGGGCTAGTCAGGAGTGCATGAGTGCAATTTCCCCTTTTTTTCTGGGAGAACAAGGCCTGGCCCTGGGTCTTTCATTTGGAACCCTTCTGTATTCTTGACATTTTTTTGTCCTAATGTACAAACAAAGTATGGAATAGTTTGCAGTTCTGTTTTCTGGAAATGTGTCACCAAAAAGTAAATAAAACCAGATAAAACGGTAGTGACACACATCCTTTTTATCTAATCTGTTTTTGTTTTTGTATTTTTTATTCTATTTTCTGAACATGATTAATGCTTTACAGCAGCCCCTTGGTCCATAGACACAATTGTCAGGAGGGGACCTCATTGTCTTTTATGGGAGAGTTTTCTAGGCATGCTTTGTGACCTGTCCAAAGGTCATTGTACAAGGGAAGAATAGATAAGATTTGACACTCACCTATTGTGAATGGTGGATCCTGTCTTACCTGTATACAGAGGGGATATCCCCTTATCATTACAGGTGGGTTTAGAATAATATATAAGTTCAGTAAAGTGATCTGTACAGACCAATAAGTACAGCCTATTATTTAGCTTAGTGGCCATTGCAAAAACTGCAGGATTGTATGGTTGTTGTTTAAATATACATGTTGACATGGAAAATAAGAAATACCATCATCAAAAATTCTTTAAAAGTATGTTAAACATAAAAACGTTTTCTAATGACACATCCTAATGAAACATTTTCTAATGACACATTCCCTTTAAAGACAGAGAGACACAATAAAATGTCCTTCCCTTTCCACAAACACACTGAAGACACTGCTACTGACAATTGACTTTGGAAATAATGCAGTATCTGTGCCACTAACAGATTTGGGTACAATGTCTTATGTGCATTCAAATGAGATTATTTCTCCCCCTCCCACACCAACACTTGAACTGTCTGGAGATGCCGTGACACAGATTTCAGACTAGTATTTCACATTATAACTCAGAGATTTGAAATGCTAACCTCTGTACAGTAACACATGTATATAGCTATAGTTATTTTCCCCCACCCCCACCCCCCCAAAAAAAATCGAACTGTCTGGAAATGCCCTGAGACAGATTTCAGACTAGTATTTCATGTTGTTTGGAACCCTGTTGTATTCTTGACATATGAGTATATAACAGTTTGCTAGTCTTTTTTGTCTGGAATTGAATGACAGAGAGGCGCAATAAAACTGTATTTCTGTTAAAAGGGGGGAGATGTTCTTGCAGGTAGCTGCTTTTGAGATTCTGCAGCAGCTGCAGCTATGTTATAAGGCAGTAATTGCAGCTAGAAGGCACTGTTAAATATACCTAGCCTCAGCTCTTCACTTCTCACTCCCTGGCTGAAAGCTTTCCCTGCCTTTTCCTATTCTACACAATTTTTCTTCTTTCAATCCTCTCCCTTCACTGTCTCTCACACAAGAATAGAAGCTTTATTGTGTACACTGTTCCTAAGATTGCTTTCTGTCGGACACTGCTTAGACCTATCAACCTTAAAGGGAGTCTGTCAGCAGGATATTGGGTATAGAGATAATTACATGTCTATACCGGCCTTACTGCTGTGATTGTAAATATGTAAGTGTAATTGTTATTAGGGCAATAGTTTACATAAAAAAGTGTTTTTATTAACATGTGAAATACCTGGATAAGGAGCCCAAGGGGAGGTCCTGCGAGCCGTTGGAGCCCGGGCACGCCGCAGATTTCGGAGCCCAGCACCGCCCTCCAGCTAATTATGCACGCCCCTTCAGCGCTGTCTGCTCATTCTACAAGGTCACCTCCTTGCCTGCTGCAGCAATGATTGGCTTATCTAGGCTGTCTGTCGGCCTGTGGGCCAATCAGGGCAAGCTCCCCCCCTTACTTCCTCTTCGGGTCATGTGAGCATCCTACTTCTTCTTCCCTTGTGCTTTTTCCCACCAACATGTGCAGTAAAATAGTACTGCGTAAACAAACCTGAAAATATTCGGGTTTGTCTGGCTGATGAAGTTTTGGGAAGGGGTTCATTATGAACTGGTACGCTGATCTCTAGTCACGTTAACTCCCAAAAAATATAGTTTCAAGAGATCAAAAATGTATTTGTATCCCAAAATCCCAATTACAAGAACTCATCTTGCAAAAATACAGCCCTCAGCTGAACTTAAAAAAACTATATAAAGTTTATATCTCATACTCATAATCATACTGACTTTCAGAATAAAGTTAACATGTCATTTTTCCCACATGGTGTATGAAGTAAAAACAAAATCTCAAATGCTATGGCTGAATTGTTGCCTTTTGTTCAGCCTGCTTCACAAAACACAAAATAAAAAGTGATCAAAAATTCATATGTACCCCAAAATAGAACCAATGATAATGGCAACTCATCCTGTAAAAAATACAGAGGATGTTTGAAAGCAACATGGTACACATAAACTAACCCATCAAAATCTGCACTGCAAAAGCCAAAATGTGGTCTTTCCCTCTTGTACCCTGTTAAAGAAATTTAGTTAGTTGGTGAACATAATTGTGCTAGGGTTGTATATTTCATTATTAGGTGGTCTCCATCTCCTTATATCCATATCTCTTATATCTTATAATCTCTAATCTCCATTAGATGTCACATATGCTTAAAAATAAAAATGACTCATAATCACTTGATATGTCTATAGGAAAGCGGAACTTAGCAGAAGTTAATATATGCATGTGGAATTTCCCAGATAGATGAAGTAATGTGTATCCCATTGGCTGCCATTATCATTCTTTTGATTTGTTGTTTAATGTATACTTGTATGATTGTAATTGGATATATTAAAATTGATGACAAAGGGGGGTGTGATTACACCAACATGTATTTCTAATAAAATTAGCTCCCTGGGTGTAACCAGTAGAGATCTGCATGATCAGCAATGAGACTGGACGTGCATTCCTTGTGCTGTGGCCGCACCCTCTTACCATGAAGGGGGAAATTTAACATAATTTGAACACCACAGACAACTGAGTATTAAGTCTAATTTGGGACTTATCCTAAATTACATTAACATGTGGTGCCGAAACCCGGGAAAAATCCATCAGATATCCAAGGGGACGATCGTGGAAGAGCTTTGGTCATTATGCCAACTGGGAACTCCACCTTCAAATACACAGGTAAGATATTTTTCTTACTTTGTGCCTTCCTACTTTTCATGACCACTGTTCGAGTATTGTCCTTTTCGGAATCTTTGGGATTTTAAAAGAACACCTCCTTGTCTGTGGTATAGAGTGAATGAAGATTGCCTGTGTTTTATAATATGCCGTGATAGAAATTAAGGAACTGGGAAAAAGAGGAAGTTAGAATATCAAGAAAGAGATTTATTTCAATGCTTGCATTTAGTTAGTATTTAAAGTGCCCATCTCTGTGATATCTGCAGATACCCAACACCAACCCAATCTCTGCAAGAACTGTTTGATGTGAGTAGACCGATGAGCCTGCAAGAACTGTTTGATGTGAGCAGGTGGTGAGGCGAATCAGGGTATTCGCGCATGGTGGGAGAAGGGACGGATCCACTCTTCTCCAATGGGATCAGTCAGTCGAAAGGCTCTAAAAGAGGGGCGCCCCTCAAGGAGGGAGGTGACTGCAGTGGATATCATAGAGAGGCAGAAGAGGAGGAGGGGCAGTGAGAGATATAAGCAGAACATTCAAAAGAGCAGGCATGTCAAGAGATGAGAAATCTGGAAATCTAGATGGTTGAAATCTGGAAAGTTCCATAGTGAGAGAAGGAGCGCATTTGTTGAAGGTTAGGCAGGTGAAGAAGGTAAGAGCAGGTGAGGAGAATGTGAGAGGCTGGGGAGCAGTGGTTCAAAGGTGGCATAAAGAGAATGATGGAGAAAGAATTGGGAAGGGAACACATATGTATGTATATATGTTTTTACTTTTAAAAAGCAAAGGAAAGAGTTAAACATGAGTGGAGTGAAAAAAGAGGAAGTACTGGCTGCTGCTTTGAGAGGGACTTAAACGGCATTTTCTTTGTCTTCCGTCTCTTGTGGGGTCCCCGATAGTCATAAATGTATCATTTCCGTAGAAGAGGAGGATGAACCGCGAAGAATCAGATTCTTATCAGAATCTGATTATTTGATAACATAGAATTGCAGTAGTTCCCATTTTAGATATTGTTTTGGCAGATGTGGTAGTATTTGAAAGAAGATGTGTCAGTATATACTGCTGCCATTAGTGATTAGTAAAAAAAAAACTCTATCTTTAAGGGAAAAAAAAATATTAAGTGTTTATTAATTATTAAGTTTCAAAACTTTTGATTTGCTTGAGTATGCTTGGCTTCTTTCCCAGACTTTGCGGTTCGTGAAAAAGAGGAAGTATGGATAATGTCTGTTTCTTTTGAAAGTAGATTTTCTATAAGAATTTAAAGTTAAGGTATCGATAATAATATCCAGGAAAGGAAAAGATTAGAATTGAGTCAAAAAGAAAATCCACGTGGTAAAAGATGAGCTCATTCTTACATTTGATATTATGTGCACATTATTTTTCATTTTGTTTGTTTGCAAACTAAAGATTTTGTGAGTTTTATTTTAGAGCCCGAATTAATAGACGTCAAGGAAGCCTGTTGTTTTTCCCAAATGTTTAATTTGGTGGGGATTGTGCCTAATCTGTTTTTTAGGAGTGAAGAAAAAGACCAAGAAATCCTAATATATTCGGCAGATCTGCATAAAATATCATTTTGATTGATTCTGTGCTGAAAACTTTTCATGGAGTCATGCATATATTTTTATTGAGTTTTTATTGGAGCTCCAATGCATACTGTATTTGTCTGTGCGTGAAGTGTGTGATGGGCCCGTGTCTGTCTTTGTTCATAATCATTATATGTTTCATGTTAAACATCTAGCTAGAAATGATCAAAAAGGAGAAGTTACATTTTGCCAAACGACAAAGGGTGTGGTGACAGTGACATAGAATTATATTATACAGAGACAGCCTCTTGTGTTCCTCCCTAAACACGTATAGTGTGATATGTCACTAGAGTTGGAGAAAGAGAAAAAAAATGAAATTGGTTCATTTAATTTTAACAAGTCGCATAAGCGTGCAAGTGGAAAAAAATAAGACAATAAGATTGGTTTGTTTTAATAACGTTATTAATATGTGGTATTCAGACAAGTGTGTTTATAAGAGGTCTGTAAGCAAAATCATCAAATAAGTATAATAATATGTGGTTAAATCAAATGGAATGTCTGAAGTAACTGTGTCACCAAGTATTTCATCTGTCAATGAAAACTAGATGATAGATAAGGTTTTCCGATCGGTTTTTATTTTCTGATTATTTTGTTTTATTTTCTGAACATGATGGGAGCATTTGATTTGTTTGAAAAAAAAAAAGTAACAGCATTTGAAAAGTATTAAGAGAATTGTTTTATAACAGTCACGTGGGCTATAAACACAGAGTTCTGGAGGAGATACAGCACTTTGAGCATCTTGAGTCTACAGAAGATTTTCAGCATTTTGATAAGAGGTTGAGTTACCAGACTACATAAAGGTTTAGATGTCATATGAACTATGGAGCAAGTACATTCAGATCTGATTTGTTTATGATGACTTTGTCAAATATTGAGTTTTCTCTCATAGATGGTATAGATGGATCACACAGAAGACAGGATATGCTGTCAGTGCCTAAACTGATGTTGTCACCTAAATACCACTCCCTTCTGTAATGTGAGTACAGGAGGTAGAGCTGAAGGCGCTCACTGAGGCTGGTAAGATGGTTGTGATCAGATAACTAATATTCATATAGATTTCATATATGCCTTTGGTATCTTCCATGATTATGGTCTGATCTGGGGGAGCAGAGGTTTTGTTGGATCCATGGGAAACCCATGAAGAGTGCTGAGTGTGTGAGAGTTGTTTTATGCCCTGATGCTGTCCAGAAGAAGAAAAAAAGAAAAAAAGACAACAAGTTGGGAGATTAAACTGCTATAAGTGCAGACCTCCAGCCATTACCTGAAGCCAACCTAAGGTTTACGTGACTTGGCCAACCCAGGCCCAGAAGACCTCTAAAGTAAGAGCAATGAGTGATAACAAGCTCTGGAGGGTAGGTAAAATGGTGCCTTCTCAAGTGCACTCTGCCCATTGATGATGAATTTAGCACATGGGTTGATGTATGTGTCAGGAGGAGATATGGTGGAAATTCCAGGGGTCCAGCAGCGCTGCTGTTGGAAGAACTTTGAGAGTTCCAGAAAGGCATATGCCTAGGCCATCTTGCCTATTTCAGAGATTGCAGATGGACTGCATTAAGTTTCCAAAGGTGGGGCAGCATGAATATGTCCTTGTCTATGTTGATCTATTTTTCAGGAAACACCTGGTCTGTAGTAAAAGCAACAGTAAAAGAAGATACTGGCTGAAGTAGTAAGTAGAGGAATACTGGATGTAGAGCAAGCCTTTTGACACTTTTTGTCTTTCCTAAAGTGGTAGGAGCCCTTACAGGTCAGCTCTGACTGTTGAACATAAACATGTGTGTAATTCCTTTTCAGATCTGGACTCAAAGACTAGTACCTAGTTCATATATAGGAAAAGTTTGGATCCCAGATTTGATGGTCCCTAATGAGTGCTGTGTTCACCATTCCAACATTGGTGAAGCCAAACATATTTACATTGATAATATACTTAATGCTTATGAAGTTTGCCAAATAATGAGAGATTATAGAATTAGCAAATAATCCACACAGTGAGAGGAAAGGTGGTGTGGACTCACTTGGATATTGTTTAATCAGGATTGGATTATTGAGTAAAGTCTGAGTATTACATCTTTGCCCCATTATGTTCATTATGTTCTAATTTGTGTCCTAACTTCACTAACAAAGGTTTAAACAGATTTAAAAAAAAAAACAAAAAAAAAAAAACTGGCTGGTCTATAACATACTGAAAGAATAGCAACCCACTTGGCAAGTATCGAGCAATCGAAAAAATGATGATGGTATGTGGTATGTGAAACGGATGCATATAGATGGCTGCCACTTCACCGCTCAGTGGTCTGTGCCTTAGCTAATCATCCCTGAGTTTGAAGGAAAAAGAAAAGAGGTCCTTTACAGGTTCCATTACAACATGTACCGGAGCAGATTTTATTGAGAAAGAGAAAAAGATCATACTATGCACATGCCATGATAAGGATGGTATGGTTTGGGTGGCTGCTGAAGTGGAGTATACTAAGAGGTTAAGGGAGATTTATAGAGCCACTAATTCTAAGAAAGAATTGTCCATTGATTAGACTGATTTGCTGTGTTGACTGAACCCAATTAACTGATTTAGTTAAGTAAAATGATAGGTTGATGGTTGATGCTCTCTTTGTAAAAGGATACTAAATTTGTTGTTTCTGATTAAATTGGCAGTAAGGTCAGAAAGAAGATATTATCATCATCACCTGACTATAATAATAACCTGTATACTGAATTTGAATCATGGAAAATCTACAAGAGAGGAATATACATATATAAATCAATCCAGCCTGCGAATGCTAAACCTGACGATTCAGATGAGAACTAGACATGACAACTTTGAACTCTGATGATTATTGGACATTTTGCCTCGCTTCTGATTGTGCCCCTGTGCTGTGCAGGGAATAACTTGGAATAACTTAAAGTGAAAGTGCAGGAAAAAAAAAAAAAGTGCTGAGTGTCCAGTGGAGTCTACTATAGATGATGAATGGCTTTTCAGCCCTGATCTGGGGAATCCAGTCAGAATGTAGTCATTGGGGGAATCCTCTGGATACTAAAGCAGGCTGTGTACAGGAGGTGGAAGACACTTATTTACTTGTGTCTCCTTCTCCATCCCATGAACAAGAATTAACAGATATAGGATCTGCATTGATGACATGGGGTCTGTCCCTGATCGATACACCTCAGTTAATGGATGGCCCATAGGCCTGGTTTGAACTGAATATAGTCAATTGGGAAACTCTCTTTAGACTATTAGCAAATTATGTTCAAGAGGAGGAAACTGTTAAAGAAATTTAGTTAGTTGGTGAACACAATTGTGCTAGGGTTGTATATTTCATTATTAGGTGGTCTCCATCTCCTTATATCCATATCTCTTATATCTTATAATCTCTAATCTCCATTAGATGTCACATATGCTTAAAAATAAAAATGACTCTTAATCACTTGATATGTCTATAGGAAAGCAGAACTTAGCAGAAGTTAATATATGCATATGGAATTTCCCAGATAGATGAAGTAATGTGTATCCCATTGGCTGCCATTATCATTCTTTTGATTTGTTGTTTAATGTATATTTGTATGATTGTGATTGGATATATTAAAATTGATGACAAAGCGGGGTGTGATTACACCAACATGTATTTCTAATAAAATTAGCTCCCTGGGTGTAACCAGTAGAGATCTGCATGATCAGCAATGAGACTGGACGTGCATTTCTTGTGCTGTGGCCGCACCCTCTTACCATGAAGGGGGAAATTTAACATAATTTGAACACCACAGACAACTGAGTATTAAGTCTAATTTGGGACTTATCCTAAATTACATTAACAACCCCAACAACAGTTTACAAGCCTAACAATTTAAGGTATGTGGTGTGAGTCTCAGATGGCACAAGCTGGACACAACATAAAGGCTACTGAAATGCCATATATGTGGAAAACTCAAAATTGTCTTTTGCATTTATTTTGCAGTTGTCAGCACAAGCTGAGTAAATCACCACATTGGGCCTCAAATGCTGATGTGTCGCTTTTAGTCCTGAACCCTCTCATAGGTTCAGGGAAAAAGATATGGGCCACATGTAGGGTGTTTCTAAAACCAGGAAACACAACATAATGATAACATGCCTCCCAAGTGTCACTCTTTTTGACCCAAGTCCCTATGTCCCTCTTTGATCTTTAAATGTCCTTCTTTTTGACATGGGGAATGAATGCATAAATGTATATATATATATAAACATAAAAATAGGCAGCACTCTCAATTTATATATATATATACTAGCAGAAGGACCTGGCTTCTCTCGGGTATACTTCATCTATTTCATTTAATGTTTGTGTGTGTCGTTAAAAGATATTGAGAGTGACCTCTATAGTGCACAGCAGCCTGTCCCTTAACAGTAACATCCACAGCGCCCTCCCCTTTAACTGAGACCTCCACAGCAGCTAGGGTGGCCACTGTCTTCACCCCAGAAAGCCAGACCTCACCGGCCATGCCCCCAATCATGAAGCCACGCCCCGGTCCCCATGAAGCCACACCCCTAAACATGAGGGTACGCCCCCTGGATCCATGAAGACACAGAGGAGAAGCTGTCTGAGCGTGAGCTACTGGAAGGGTGGACATGCCTGCATCAGTCCAGGCACTGCACCGGACGGAGGACAGGGAGCCAGAAAACTGGACTGTCCAGCCTAAAATTGGACGTCTGGCTACCCTAACAGCAGCCTGCCCCTAGGGTGGCCAGACAGTCCGGCTTTTAGACTCCCTGTCCTCCGTCATGCGCAGGGCCTGGACAGACACAGGAATGTCCTTTTGAACAGCTCACTCTCAGACAGCAGCACTGTGCAGTCTGAGCATGAGCTGCAGGAAGAAAGTCATCCTCCCTCCCACCCCTGCTGCTGACAGAAGGTGATTTTTACCTTTATTTCTTCAATCCCCATCAGCTGCAGAGTGGAAGGGGCGTGGCCTGACTGAGTCAGGGGCGTGGCTTAGCGGGGCCTGGGGTTTGGGCTTTTAAGTCCTTCATTTGAGGGTGGCCTGAATTATAGGTCGATGCCATGGTAATTTATGAGGGAACACAGTGGGAAGCAGTGGAAGAAAACATCTTTTGTTACTACTGAACAGTAAATATGTGACATTTACATTATATTAGGTAATGATTGATGATGAGTTAGTCTAAAACATGTTATATTTATGGTAATCGGAATACCCCTTTAAAAGTGTCATCCACAGTGCTCTGGCCCTTTAAAGCAGACCTACAGCAGTGAAGGAAAATGGCTGGGTTGTTATTAAAACCTGGTGTGAAACTTTATTTGTGGAGACTAACTGCCTGCAAGTTTCTATTGGCTGATTAGGGTGATGTGAACAGGCTTCTATTGGCTAATGCATTTTTTGGGAATATCTCAGGAACGGTACGTCCTGGAGAGCTGAGACCCTTTCTAAAACCTTCCCTGACACCTGATGTACCTGTGAGCCAAATTTTGTAATTGTAGCTGCGACGATGTGGATTCCTTTAGCGGACATACATACACACATACATACACTCAGCTTTATATATTAGATATATATATATCATGCAAAAAAGCAAGAAAGAGACTGCCTATACATAGTACTTGTGTGAGACACTAGTATACACTGGCATGGCCTTTCTCTTTTTCTCTCTCAACTTTGTGTGGAAAGCCACTGCCCCTTAACCCGTTCCCACGCAGCGCCATACAGGTACGGCACTGGACAGGTCTTTAAAGATGGCGCCCGCTCCTGAGCAGAGCGGGCGCCATAGCCGTGGGTGAACTGCTGATTCATACAACAGACACCCGCGGCTGATGTCCGCATACAAGCCCTCATACAGCTATGTGAACGGAAAAATAAAAAAGTTATGGCTGTGTGAAGGTAGGGAGCGCAAAACGAAAAAAAAAAAAAAAAAACTCCGGGGCTAACATAGTAACATAGTTTGTAAGGCCGAAAAAAGACATCTGTCCATCCAGTTCAGCCTGTTTTCCTACAAGTTGATCCAGAGGAAGGCAAAAAAAACAAGGCAAAAAATTTTTGTGCACTAATACCCTTTTTCTGTGAAAAATTTTGTGCACTAATACCCTTTTTCTGTGAAAATTTTTGTGCACTAATACCCTTTTCCTGTGAAAATTTTTGTGCACTAATACCCTTTTTCTGTGAAAATTTTTGTGCACTAATACCCTTTTTCTATCAAAATTTTTGTGCACTAATACCCTTTTTCTGTGAATTCTTGTGCACTAATACCCTTTTTCTGTGATTTTTGTGCACTAATACCCTTTTTCTGTGAAGGCAAAAAAAAACCCTGTGAGGTAGAAGCCAATTTTCCTCACTTTAGGGGGGAAAATTCCTTCCCGAATCCAATCAGGCAATCAGAATAACTCCCTGGATCAACGACCCCTATCTAGTAACTATAACCTGTAATACCCTCCAGAAATACATCCAGGCCCTTCTTGAACTCTTTTAGTGAACTTACCAATACCACCTCCACAGGCAGAGAGTTCCATAGTCTCACTGCTCTTACCATAAAGAATCCTCTTCTATGTTTATGTACAAACCTTCTTTCCTCCAGACACAGAGGATGTCCCCTCGTCACAGTCACAGTCCTCGGGATAAATAGATGATGGGAGAGATCTCTGTACTGACCCCTGTTATATTTATACATAGTTTTTAGATCTCCCCTCAGTCGTCTTTTTTCTAAAGTGAATAACCCTAATTTTGATAATCTTTCTGGGTACTGTAGTCCACCCATTCCAGTTATTACTTTAGTTGCCCTCCTCTGAACCCTCTCCAGCTCTGCTATGTCTGCCTTGTTCACAGGAGCCCAGAACTGTACACAGTACTCCATGTGTGGTCTGACTAGTGATTTGTAAAGTGGCAGGACTATGTTCTCATCATGGGCATCTATGCCTCTTTTGATGCAACCCACTATCTTATTGGCCTTGGCAGCAGCTGTCTGACACTGGTTTCTACAGCTTAGTTTGCTGTTCACAAAAATTTTTAGGTCCTTTTCCATGTCAGAGTTGTTGAGGTGGACATAAACCTGTCCTTTCTGGAATTCAGTCAGTCATTCCGAATTGTTTTGAACACGGGTGCGCACAATAATTAAGGACAAAACACAGACTTATGATTCCAGTATTACGTCCTTTGGCCTTGCTTCTGTGGCAAAATCATTACAGCCTCTGGCTTGTTTCTTTATTAACACACATACTTATTCGATACAAAAAGGAAAGGGGGCGTAAGCATGCAAATAGCAAACAATATCATTCTTGATTGGATAGAAGTTGCATTCCATTCTACGTCACTAGCTTGAAAAAGTCATATTGATAAGAGTACGGGGGCCATCTTGGGCTAGTTAAATATATACATATATTATACGCAAGCTTTATAAAAGTTACAAAGTATAAAAATATAATAAAAAAAGTATATATAAATATAATATAAGAAGGTATAAAATTATACACACATTCCTTTGCGACACTGCACCGCAGCATCTTGGACACAATACCAGGATATAGACATTCTATACAGCTGCATAAGCATTTACAAAGCTGAGATATACAGTATATATTTGTATAGCATTAAATACATGTATATCCAAATGATATAATACTGTGAGGGGAAAATTCAGTATTTCGACCGGTCTACCTTCACAGAGTTACCCAATGTTTTACCATTTAGTATGTACTGGTGACTTGCATTATTCCTTCCCATATGCATAACCTTACATTTGTCAGTGTTAAACCTCATCTGCCACTTCTGTGCCCAAGCCTCCATTGTATCCAGATCCATCTGTAGCTGTGTACTGTCCTCTTCTGTGTTAATTACTTTACACAGTTTAATGTCATCTGCAAAAAATGATATTTTACTGTGCAAGCCTTCTATCATTGATAAATATATTGAAGAGAATAGTGCCCAGTACTGACCCCTGTGGTATCCCACAAGTGACAGTGACCCAATCTGAGTATGTGCCGTTAATAACCCCCCACTGTTTTCTATCACTGAGCTAGTTACTTACCCACATACAGACATTTTCTCCCAGGCCAAGCATTCTCATTTTATATACTAACCGTTTACGTGGTACCATGTCAAATGCTTTGGAGAAGTCCAGATATACGACATCCATCGATTCGCCGTGGTCAAGTCTAGAACCTACCTCCACATAGAAATGGATTAAGTTAGTTTGACATGACCGATCTCTCTTGAAGCAATGCTGATATGGAGTTATTTGTTTATTTTTATTGAGGTACTCCAAGATAGCATCTCTTAGAAAACCTTCAAACAGTTTACCCATGACAGATGTTAAACTTACCGGCCTATAGTTTCCAGGATCTGTTTTTGGACCCTTTTTGAATATTGGCACCACATTTGCTATGCGCCAATCCTGTAGAACACTCCCTGTCAGTATAGAGTCCTTAAATATCAGAAATAAGGGTCTGGCTATGACATTACTTTTAAAAATTTTAAAAATATCCCATTTTGTGGCTGTATTTTTATTTTTGAGGACTGTCCCAGTTAGTTAGGCCTATGGCCTCTCTTAGTTGGCTAAATTTTGCTCTTTTGAAGTTTGGTATTTTTGTTCCTCCCTGAAGAAACACTCTTTTGAATGACAATTGGAAGGTGATTATTTTATGGTCACTATTTCCCAGGTGTCACCCAACCTGCACTTCTGTTGTTCTGTCAGGTCTATTGGTTAATACTAAGTCCAGTATGGCTGTCCCTGTAGTCGGGTCCTGAACCAGTTGGGAAAGGTAATTGTCTTTGGTTATTGCCATGTGTTCAATAAATGTGTTAAACTTTACGTGCATGAAAATTAGAGTGTTACAGTTTTCTTCTAGAGTAAACAGTAGTACTGAACCAGTCTAAAGTGTGTGTGTTCCCACTACGGGACCAGTGGGGTCAAGAGTCGCCAATGTGGAATACCGAGGGTTTAGGCTAAACTGTAGTCAGGGACAGGCAGGGACAAGCAATCCGAGAAACAGTGCAAGGTCAGGGCAGGCAACTCAGGATCAGTACAGAGATCAGGCAGTGGTCAGGACAACAAGCAAAGGGTCAAATCTGGAAAAGAAACAGAAATCAGTACATATCACACATTATACCTTAGCAGGACACTAGAGAACTAGGAAACTATTGCTTCAGGTACTGTCCAATAGGGGAAGGTGCCTAAAGTACACCAAGAAGGCCAACTTACTTGTGGCTGTGAATTAGGGTGTACGCACTGGTGCTGTAAGAGCTAGAAGTACTGTGCATGCACCCTACAGGCAGTGGAGGAGAGGCCTCCAGGACTCAGAAGACCAGGGAAGATGGGTGGAGCAGCAGCAGCCACAGGCCATTGCAGTAACAATGTTCTTTTAATCGGGGAAATGGGCCTTTTTTATTTTATTTACACTGAAGGGGCAGTACTACTTTAAGGGGGCACTAAGGGGACAGCATTATTGTTAGGGGCAGAATTTTTAAGGGGGCACAACTAGGGTAGCACTATTGTAAGGAGAGCAGAACTACTGTGCGGTGGCACTAATTGTCATTTTTATATGTGGGGGCATTATGGGGTATATTACTATGTGGGATACTCAAGGCATACAGCTACTATGTGGTGCACTAAGAGGGCATAACTACTGTGTGAGACACTAAGGGTCCATAACTACTGTGGGACACTATGGAGGAATAGCACTACTGTAAGGGGAGCAGAACTACTATGTGGGGCACCAAAGGGGCATTTTACTTTGTGGGGGCACTAAAGGGGCATAACTATTGTCCAGGGGCACTAAGGTGGCATAAGTATTGTGTGGGGGCACTAAGGTGGCACTCTACTATGTGTGAGGCACATACTACTATGTATTAAGGGGGCATTCCACTCTGTAGGGGGCATAAATGTGGGGGCACTAACCATGCATTCTTACTGCATAGAGGCACTAAAGGGTCAAAATTACTGTGTGGGGGCACTAAGGGAGAATCACTACCATGAAGGAGGCAGTAAGGAGGAATAACTATTGTGTGGGGGCACTAAGAGGAATAACTACTGTGTGAAGCACTGAAAGTGAATAATTAATGTGTGGGGGCACACAGTAGACTGGGTGTGTATAGAAAGGCATTGAGCAAAGCTAAAGGCATGACTTTCTGTAAAAATAATTTGCTGCACTGCCAGTACCGTATTATTTTAACAGACCTATTGCACTCAGAGGTATTTGTCTGGCTGATAAAATGAGTAAATCATACAGACCGCAGTACCCTCAGACCGCCAGCAACTCCCCCTGATTTACAGGTTTACTTTATATCAAATTGTCACTCATTATATCAGCCATTATCTTTTTGTACATGCATTTCTATTTTATGGGTGCCTCTTTTTGAGGCCCATTTAAAATTATGTTATATATGATATACATTGAGCAACGTATTACTATATATTGAGAATGTCTGCTGGCCGTACCTCTAGGAGAACCGCCATATTGGTCACAGTATTTTGGGCCATAGCTGTGTGGCACTGATTCCTATGATCTGCATGATATTTATCTTTATGCTTCATAAGTATATTGTATCAATGCTATCACTATGTATGGTACATTAATTTATATCTTAGGATAAATAGTGAGTGACACCTGTTTTGATATTTATTGACCGTGATTACTGCTGGCTTGCCATATGCCGCCACATACAGTGGGGAAAAAAAGTATTTAGTTAGCCACCAATTGTGCAAGTTCTCCCACTTAAAAAGATGAGAGAGGCCTGTAATTGACATCACAGGTAGACCTCAACTATGAGAGACAAAATGAGAAAACAAATCCAGAAAATCACATTGTCTGATTTTTACAGAATTTATTTGCAAATTATGGTGGAAAATAAGTATTTGGTCACCTACAAACAAGCAAGATTTCTGGCTCTCACAGACCTGTAACTTCTTCTTTAAGAGGCTCCTCTGTCCTCCACTCATTACCTGTAGTAATGGCACCTGTTTGAACTTGTTACCAGTATAAAAGACTCATGTCCACAACCTCAAACAGTCACACTCCAAACTCCACTATGGTGAAGACCAATGAGCTGTCGAAGGACACCAGAAACAAAATTGTAGACCTACACCAGGCTGGAAAGACTGAATCTGAAATAGGCAAGCAGCTTGGTGTGAAGAAATCAACTGTGGGGCAATAATTAGAAAATTGAAGACATACAAGACCACTGATAACCTCCCTCAATCAGGGGCTCCACGCAAGATCTCAACCCGTGGGGTCAAAATGATCACAAGATCTGTGAGCAAAAATCCCAGAACCACACGGGGGACCTAGTGAATGACCTGCAGAAAGCTGGGACCAACATAAGAAAGGCTACCGTCAGTAACACACTACGCCGCCAGGGACTCAGATCCTGCAGTGCCAGACGTGTCCCCCTGCTAGAAGTTTGCTAGAGAGCATTTGGATGTTCCAGAAGAGTATTGGGAGAATGTCATATGGTCAGATGAAACCAAAGTAGAACTGTTTTGTAGAGAGTGAATGCTGAGTTGTATCCAAAGAACACCATACCTACTGTGAAGCATGGGGGTGGCAACATCATGCTTTTGGGCTGTTTCTCTGCAAAGGGACCAGGACGACTGATCCGTGTACATGAAAGAATGAATGGGGCCATGTATCGTGAGATTTTGAGTGCAAACCTCCTTCCATCAGCAAGGGCATTGAAGATTAAATGTGGCTGGGTCTTTCAAAATGACAATGATCCCAAGCACACTGCCATGGCAACGAAGGAGTGGCTTTGTAAGAAGCATTTCAAGATCCTGGAGTGGCCTAGCCAGTCTCCAGATCTCAACCCCATAGAAAACCTTTGAAGGGAGTTGAAAGTCCGTGTTTCCCAGCGACAGCCCCAAAACATCACTGCTCTAGTTGAGATCTGCATGGAGTAATGGGCCAACATACCAGCAACAGTGTGTGCCAACCTTGTGAAGACTTACAGAAAACGTTTGACCTCTGTCATTGCCAACAAAGGATATATAACAAAGTAGTGAGATGAACTTTTGTTATTGAGCAAATATTTATTTTCCACAATAATTTGCAAATAAATTCTTTAAAAATCAGACAATGTGATTTTCTGGATTTGTTTTCTCATTTTGTCTCTCATAGTTGAGGTCTACCTATGATGTCTCATCTTTTTAAGTGGGAGAACTTGCACAATTGCTGGCTGACAAAATATTGCATAGATCTTATCCTGCTATTGAAGAATTTAAAAATCCTCCCCTGATTTGTAATAAAAAATCCCCCAATTTGCGGGATAAATTAATAAGTGCTGATATAGATAGTTCCACTAAACTTCCTAAACAAGTTTTCTTAGCCCCCAGAAAGAATGATACTTTTCCTTGTTTGAGTTGTATGCAGTGTTCCAATGTTATAAAAGGAGAAATGTTCCACCACCCACATACAGGACAGGCATACAGAATCAAGGGCCACTTTACATGTGCATCTACGAATGTTATCTATTTGATTAAATGTTCCTGCGGTCTCTTGTATGTAGGTGAAACTATCCAGTATGCAAGAGATCGCATTGGGAAACATAAATCTACCATTCACACTAAAAATCTACTACTCCCACTGCCCCACCATTTTTATAAACAGGGATATAATATTTTCCAAGTTAAATATCAAATCATAGAGCAGATTGAGCTTCCAAGGCGGGGAGGCAATATCAAAAAATTATTATAGTGCCACGAGGCATACTGGATACATACCCTCCAGACTCTGGAACCCAAGGGGTTAAACAAGGAGTACGAGGTGGCACATTTGTCTTTAAACTGACACTTTAGAAAGCCTCCTTTACAATCCCAGGTTGTTACATCTATTGAGACATGTCATGTTTATTGAGACATGTACTGAAATAGTTATTTTTATTTACTTTATGTATCCACTGTTGTAATATACAAAATGACAAAAAACTCATCCGATTGGAAGCCACCTTGATCGTTGGTGGATGAGCCCGACATATTTATGATCATGTATATGCGCTAAGAGCTTCCACTTTACTTACTATATAGCAGTTATGCTTTTTTACTTTTTTCACATGTTCACCTCATGTTCATGTGTCATGGCTTATCTAGTGCTGCTGCCATTTTTTGTTCAGTATTTAACTAGCCAGCAGGTAGCTTGCACCTGACTTTCATCTGCAGGAGGTGCTGTCTGTTTTTTGTCATTTTGTATATATAGAGGAAGACTGGCCTCCTCTGGGGAATTTAGCACTCCTGTTCAGACTGGTGCAGCTTCTGACCGGGTAAGATGTTCCCCTGATATGAGCCTGCCGGTTTATGTAGGATGCAGGTCAGTGTTAGTGTAGGACTCATCCGATTGGAAGCCACCTTGATCGTTGGTGGATGAGCCCGACATATTTATGATCATGTATATGCGCTAAGAGCTTCCACTTTACTTACTATATAGCAGTTATGCTTTTTTACTTTTTTCACATGTTCACCTCATGTTCATGTGTCATGGCTTATCTAGTGCTGCTGCCATTTTTTGTTCAGCACTGTTGTAATATAGCCATATTCTGTTCACTGATGCCCCTTCTGTTTTTCTATTTTAGATGGGACTGAAATGATTTATACTAGGAAGTTTTTCCTTTTGTTTTCCCGGGATTCCCAGACTACGGCGTCTGACGTCAGAGGTTTTGTACTTTCTTTCACCTATATATAGCTTGTTATGTTATACTTTTTTCATGGATGATAAAGGCTCAGGTGGAGCCGAAACGCATTCCCTGTATGGCGATGTGACAATAAAAACTAAGTGCTAAACTGAAGACAGCGAAGTGTGGGGATTTATTTCTTTTATGCACTAGCAGTTTAACATGATCAAAACTGCTGACAGACTCCTGTTCATACTGGTCTTGTGGCTTTTATTTTTAACCCTTTCACTCCCGGAGGTTTTTTCGGTTATGCATTTTCGTTGTGCGCTCCCTGCCTTCAAACAGCCATAACGCTTTTATTTTTCTGTTCACATAGCTGTATGAGGGCTTGTTTTTTCAAACGCCACCATTTAATATTGCATATGGTGTAGTGGGAAGTGGGAAAAAAATTCCAAATCAGGTGAAATTGCAAAAAAAACGCTATTCCGCTACAGTTCTACGGGTTTCTTATTTACAGCGTTCGATGTGCATTAAAACTGACCCATTACTTTCATTCTACTTGTCAGTACGAATCCGGCAATACCTAATATGTATAGTTTTTCCTGCGTTTTGATAGTGATAAAATATTTAGAAAGTTGCCCTTTTTTTTTTTTTCCTTGTCATATCTTGACCCCTATAACTTTTTGGTATTTACATGTACAGAGCTGTATGGGGGCTCATTTTTTGCGGGGCGATCTGAAGTTTTTATTGATACCATTCTGGGGTGTGTATGACTTTTTGATCACTTTTTATTTAATTTTTTTTAGAAAAAAAGCGACAAAAAATGGCAAATCGCCATTTGGACGCTTTTTTCCGCCACACAATTCGCCATATTGGAATTTTTTTTTATATATTTTAAAAGTACAGGCGTTTTCGGTCACGGTGATACCAATGATGTCTATATTTATTGTTATTTAGGTATTTATTTTTTAATTATACGGAAAGGGGGGTGATTTGAACTTTTATATCTTTTTTATTTTTTATATATTTTTTAACATTTTTTTTAATTTTTTCTTTGACTATTTGAAAGGTCAAATATGAGCTAATATACTGTGGCTTTTTTTTTTCTTTATGAGCAATCAGGGATTTTCTAGACTCAGATAAATCCAAGAATTGCTCATCTCTTATCCTGGCCTGCCATCTACTGGCCAGAATAAGAACTGCACTTTGAAAACGGTAATCCTCACCAGCGAGGATTACAGGTTTCATATGGTGTACAGACACCCCGATTGGCCACACGCGTTCGCTTCCGGGTTCAGACGCAACTAGATCACGGCATCTAAACGCCCAGCAAGACGCCGCCGATCTAGTAAGTAGCGGCAAGTCTCTGCTGTTAGAAACAGCAGAGACTTGCCGGCCATGACGCCCGCCGCACTTGCGAGCGGGCGCCATGTGCCCGCATCGCCCCAGCTCCGTACATGTACGGCGCTGGGAGTGTAAGGGTTAATGAACAACCATTCCAAATTGAGACCAACAGAAACTATTAAAGAAGACCTTTTACCACTCCTGACATGTCTGTTTTAATAGCTTCGAGCATACCCCATGTAATAACAATTCTTTAGCATCTATTCTTATGTCTCTATGTTGTGCCATTTCTTTATTATTTCTACTAAAAGTTATGAATGAATTGCTATTAGCCTTCAGTAAGGGTAGAGAGGGGAGGTAACCAGTTTTGGGGGGCATACACACTCTGTCCAATCAGTGCTGCTATTTTCAAACTGTGCAGGTACACCCCCCCAAACTGGTTACCAGCCCTTACTGAAGGCTAATAGCAATTCAGTTTTAACTTCTAGTAGAAATAATAAAGGAATGGCACAACATAGAGACACAAGAGTAGATGTTCCAGAATTGTTATTACATGAGGAATGCATGGAGCTTTTTAAACAGACATGTCATGTGAGTGGTGAAAGGTCCTCTTTAACTTATAAATAGGGGCAAATTGGCAATGTACCCTACTAGGAAACTTCCCGGTGGACCACTTGCCTACTGTATGCTCTGGTGACCTTCCTTTCATACATTGTGGCATGATGACAAGATTACAGCAGGGCCAGTGGGAGCCGATGCCCTCAGCACTGGCATACCGCCCATAGCGGCAGACCATGCAGTTGCTATGGGGCCTGGGAGTTTGAGGGGCCCGGGCAGGCTGATTGGCCCCACCCCCTTTCCAATCGAACGTCTCTCTTGCTCCAGCAGCCACCTGCCAAATCCGTTTATCTGCTGTGCTCTGCTGCTTCCCCTGCCTAATATTGTTACAGCAGCAGAGCAGTTTGTGAGAGAGAGGGCCCAGCAAGATGAGCAGCGCTTCACTGCTCTAACCTCCCTCCTGACCACTGACCTAGAGAGCCCTCGTCTGCAAGGTAGTGTAAACTCCCACCTCCCACAGTGACAAAAACAGCACATTCAATATGATCGTTATGTACTCGCTCGCACTGTGAGCTGCTGAGGGGGAGGAGGACACACTAGTGTGCTGGATGGCTGGTTAAAGTGTGCAATTTAGGAAAACAGGGAGTTAGTGGTTGTGCTGGTGTGTGTCTGAATATATATATATACATACATATATACAGACATGTTCACAGCTTATTAACCTCACAGCAGTTCCCATAGACTTCAAACCCCCGTAGACATATACTTGAAATTCTCAAGGGGGTTCAGTCCATGCCCCTCATTGCTTTATTACTATTTCTAATAGGGCAATGAGGGCAGGGACTGAATTCCCCTCAGAATTTGAAGTATATGTCTATGTATTATTATTAGTTTTTAGCGAGCTTGTGTTTTCAAGTTCAGCGTACAAGGTTCGGGTTATCTAAGAATTCCGTCATGGATGCCGCTACCACTGACCATGGCCCGGACCATGGTAGCGGAATCCATAACGGACTTCTTAGATAACCCGAACCTTGTACGCTGAACTTGAAAGCATAACTATAGTTATTATGTGTATATAATTTTATATATATATATATATATATATATATATAAAAAATATATAGCTATATACTGTATACACTCACCGGCCACTTTATTAGGTACACCTGTCCAACTGCTCGTTAACACTTAATTTCTAATCAGCCAATCACATGGCGGCAACTCAGTGCATTTAGGCATGTAGACATGGTCAAGACAATCTCCTGCAGTTCAAACCGAGCATCAGTATGGGGAAGAAAGGTGATTTGAGTGCCTTTGAACGTGGCATGGTTGTTGGTGCCAGAAGGGCTGGTCTGAGTATTTCAGAAACTGCTGATCTACTGGGATTTTCACGCACAACCATCTCTAGGGTTTACAGAGAATGGTCCGAAAAAGAAAAAACATCCAGTGAGCGGCAGTTCTGTGGGCGGAAATGCCTTGTTGATGCCAGAGTTCAGAGGAGAATGGGCAGACTGGTTCGAGCTGATAGAAAGGCAACAGTGACTCAAATTGCCACCTGTTACAACCAAGGTAGCCAGAAGAGCATCTCTGAACGCACAGTACGTCGAACTTTGAGGCAGATGGGCTACAGCAGCAGAAGACCACACCGGGTGCCACTCCTTTCAGCTAAGAACAGGAAACTGAGGCTACAATTTGCACAAGCTCATCGAAATTGGACAGTAGAAGATTGGAAAAACGTTGCCTGGTCTGATGAGTCTCGATTTCTGCTGCGACATTCGGATGGTAGGGTCAGAATTTGGCGTCAACAACATGAAAGCATGGATCCATCCTGCCTTGTATCAACGGTTCAAGCTGGTGGTGGTGGTGTCATGGTGTGGGGAATATTTTCTTGGCACTCTTTGGGCCCCTTGGTACCAATTGAGCATCGTTGCAACGCCACAGCCTACCTGAGTATTGTTGCTGACCATGTCCATCCCTTTATGACCACAATGTACCCAACATCTGATGGCTACTTTCAGCAGGATAATGCGCCATGTCATAAAGCTGGAATCATCTCAGACTGGTTTCTTGAACATGACAATGAGTTCACTGTACTCAAATGGCCTCCACAGTCACCAGATCTCAATCCAATAGAGCATCTTTGGGATGTGGTGGAACGGGAGATTCGCATCATGGATGTGCAGCCGACAAATCTGCGGCAACTGTGTGATGCCATCATGTCAATATGGACCAAAATCTCTGAGGAATGCTTCCAGCACCTTGTTGAATCTATGCCACGAAGAATTGAGGCAGTTCTGAAGGCAAAAGGGGGTCCAACCCGTTACTAGCATGGTGTACCTAATAAAGTGGCCGGTGAGTGTATATATATATAAAAATATATATATATACACGTATACACACTACCAATAACAACATGTGCATGTACTTTTTATGGGGGGGGCCCAATTCTAAGTATTGCTATGGGGCCCCATGATGATTTCAATGTACGCCCCTGAACCTCAGTACACATACACATTGCATGCCGCTATCATGATAATGAGATTTCAGCAGGGTTGCTCGTGGCTGCAATAAATATTGTAGTGAGGATGATGATGACTACCTCAGGCCCTGCTGTAATCTTAACATCATGACACAATGTGCTCACCCTTGCCCCTGATCAATGTGTTGCAACCCACCTGAACCTCCCCACCTGCTGTCAGGTCCTTTGACACTGGGCGGCAGGACAGAAATCTCTACTCTGCCCTCTGGGTGCCAAAGGACCTGTGGCTCCTCCCACTCCCAGCGTCAACACCACTCTGACCCTGTGTCAAGCTCCCTACTCCTCCTGCTCCAGGACACAGGCTATAGGCCAGAGGAGGCTGTGGAATGTGCAGCAAGCCACCTATGAGGGCTGATTGTGTCCCGGGTTTATAGGAATTGCCGAGTGGTGTGGTGCGGCCTTAATAGTTTCTATTTGTGTGTCACAGTGCTCCTACCTGCCCTGCTGCCCAGGGTTAGACTCTGAAGCAATAAAGCTGGAGAGTTGTAGAGGAGAAAAAGTCAAGTCTAGCGTTGGTGAAAGTTTAACAGCTTTACTTGAACAAACTTGCAGATAATATTTGGTCTTTCTCTTGGCTCCAGCAGGCTTTGGTGTAAACTGGCAGGCAAACTTGAATACCTTGCTCTATCTTTCTCTGCTGTGCTAGACTCTGGCTTCCATGCTGGACTTTAGGAATGGTAGCTGGACTTTAGGACTGTTCTGGTACCTTTTGAGCAGGGTGCCTTTGGTTGTTGACCCCCTTTGTGATACTCTGTCTATATCTGTAAGGAGTCATGGTGCTCTATGAGCTGCTTCCCTTTAGGGACTCCTACTGCAGGAGGGGCAGCCATTCCCCTTACTGTGCCATTTTGATTCGCCTGCTTCCAACAATAGACTCCACTGTCACTAAACTGACTATAGCTTCCTGCAGTCCCTCTCTTGGTAGGAAGCAAGACTAGCCCACTTCTGCCCAAAAGGGTGAGAATGGAATGGTAAGTTCCATTCTATCTAAAGATCTCTCTCTGTCTCTGCCAGATACACTGCCATCTGCTGGTGGACCAGGCATATTACAGGAACATAACAGTTTCATAGCTATATCATGACTGCACAGTGTAAGGACCTGGAATAAATACACAGATGACATTATTGTTAGCCATTAGAGACAGTAGCAGGATATAGAAATGGTAATACCACACTGGGGTACTACACATGTATCACATACTATGGCAGTGAACAGCACTCTATTTTCTTTACCAGCTACTTAACAATAGGGCGCAAGGGGCATTACGGTGGGCACTATAGGGACATTACTGAGTGCAAGGGGTGACATTACTGTTGGCACTATAGGGACATTACTCCAGGCAAGGGTGAGCATTACTGTGAGCACTATAGGAACATTACTGGGGACAGTGGGGGAGAGCATTACTGGGTGCACTATAAGGACATTTCTGGTAGAACTGTGGGGCCATTATTATTACTGAGGACACTGTGGGGAATCATTATTACTGGAGGCACAATATGGGGCATTATTATTATTATTGGAGCACAATAAAATACATAATATTAATACTGGGGGCATTATTATCGTTTGAGGCACTATTATTTGGGGGCATCATTATTACTGGGGGCACTAAGGTGGCATTTTTGATACTGGGGCATTATTAATACTGGAGGCACTATGGGAACATTATTATTACTGGGGACACTGGAGGCATTATTATTATTATTATAGGGGGAATTATAGGGGCATTATTATTACTGGAGGCAACATACAATACATAATATTATTAATACTGGCAGCATTATTATTGTTTAAGGCACTATTATTGTCAGTATTATTATTGCTGGGGGAACTAAAGTAGCACTTTTAATACTGGGGCATTATTAATACTGGGGGCACTGTGGGGGCTTTATTATTACAGTGGGAATTATAGGGGCATTGTAGGGACATTACTATCACTAGAAGCACTGTTGGGGGCATTATTAATACTTGAAGAACAACAGGGGTATTGTTATTTATGGGGGTGGGAATTATTGTTACTGGGAGCAATATAGGGTGCATTATTTTCTACAGTATATTATATGGGGGCATTGGGGAGCACAACTGGCACAGTACTGAAGGTAGCAGCAGGATGAAAATGTTGGGGCACCATGGTGGGGACTGAGGAGGAGGATGGAAATTTGAGAACTCTAAGATGTCTGTGTGTTAAACTCTGCAGAGATGGAACAGGCTAGAAGATCTCATCTCATCTCAGTCCTCATGTGTCCTCTGGTCCTAATGGAGACGATGAGGAAAGAGAATAACTGCAAAGGAGACGTCACTTGATGTACGAGATATATGGTTCTGTATTCTCGTTAGTATGAATGGTAACAGTGAAAGACCAGGCAGTATGCTGAAGGTGGGGCTGGCTCTGTGCTGTTGCCTGTGTTTCAACTCCTCATCCCCTTTCTCCATATTGTAGAGTCAAGTGGAGGAGAATGAAATGATGTGACTGATGGCATAAGCCACCAAAGGGCAGCTTCTAGGCACTGTCTGTCAATCTAGGACCATCTACAACATAGGGCCACTTTAGAGTTTTTTCCAGGGCCACTTTAAATTCCCAATCCACCCCTGCTTATAAAGATGCTTTGTCAAAGTTTCCATCCGTTTGATGCCAAGAACTATGCTGCATGATGTGCTATTCCTGCAGATGGAAAGGCTCAATGCTAATGTATAGGTTCTAACTGAGGCAGATATGGGACAGTCCTGTTTTTTCACCGCTGTCCGGGTAGTTGCCTGTATGTCCGGCTATGCCAGTCTCTCCCTTAAGGCTACTCTGCTAATGGCTGATAACATCCATTAGCAAGAGCAAAAGGAACTGTGGGTGTCACCTTCATGTGATCAGTGCAGAATGGGCCTTCTCCTGTAATGTCGTCTGATCTTACTTAATAACAACCAGGCATACTAGGAGTTGTAGTTCCCTCCTCTTAAACCTCCTTCTTCCATAATGCCTTTTGATATTACGTAACAGCCAAGACATACTGGGAACTGTAGTTCTCTCCTATTATACCTCCTCCTGTAATGTCCTCTGATATCACTTAATAACAGGAGGGGCTAGTAGTAATCTTACAGTAGCTCACCTTCCCTGTTTTAATGGATTAAGGTGCTCTTAACCTAAGGCCGCACCCACAACCGATAGTGAGAATGCAATCTGTTAGTAATACGTTTGGTAGGCACACATATATATATACAGTACAGACCAAAAATTTGGACATACCTTCTCATTCAAAAAGTTTTCTGTATTTTCATGACTATGAAAATTGTAGATTCACACTGAAGGCATCAAAACTATGAATTAACACATGTGGAATTATATACTTAACAAAAAAGTGTGAAACAACTGAAAATATTACTTATATTCTAGGTTCTTCAAAGTTTTGAGTTCAAAGTTCAAGTTCAAACCTTTTGCTTTGATTACTGCTTTGCACACTCTTGGCATTCCCTTGATGAGCTTCAAGAGGTAGTCACCTGAAATGGTATTCCAACAGTCTTGAAGGAGTTCCCAGAGATGCTTAGCACTTGTTGGCCCTTTTGCCTTCACTCTGCGGTCCAGCTCACCCCAAACCATCTCGATTAGGTTCAGGTCTGGTGACTGTGGAGGCCAGGTCATCTGGCGTAGCACCCCATCTCTCTCCTTCTTGGTCAAATAGCCCTTACACAGCCTGGAGGTATGTTTGGGGTCATTGTCCTGTTGATAAATAAATGATGGTCCAACTAAACGCAAACTGAATGGAATAGCATGCCGCTGCAAGATGCTGTGGTAGCCATGCTGGTTCAGTATGGCTTCAATTTTGAATAAATCCCCAACAGTGTCACCAGCAAAGCAACCCCACACCATCACACCTCCTCCTCCATGCTTCACGGTGGGAACCAGGCATGTAGAGTCCATCTGTTCACCTTTTCTGTGTCGCACAAAGAAACGGTGGTTGGAACCAAAGATCTCAAATTTGGACTCATCAGACCAAAGCACAGATTTCCACTGGTCTAATGTCCATTCCTTGTGTTCTTTAGCCCAAACAAGTCTCTTCTGCTTGTTGCCTGTCCTTAGCAGTGGTTTCCTAGCAGCTATTTTACCATGAAGGCCTGCTGCACACAGTCTCCTCTTAACAGTTGTTGTAGAGATGTGTCTGCTGCGAGAACTCTGGGTGGCATTGACCTGGTCTCTAAATCTGAGCTGCTGTTAACCTGCGATTTCTGAGGCTGGTGACTCGGATGAACTTATCCTCCACAGCAGAGGTGACTCTTGGTTTTCCTTTTCTGGGCCGGTCCTCATGTGAGCCAGTTTCTTTGTAGCGCTTGATGGTTTTTGCGACTGCACTTGGGGACACTTTCAAAGTTTTCCCAATTTTTCGGACTGACTGACCTTCATTTCTTAAAGTAATGATGGCCACTCGTTTTTCTTTACTTAGCTGATTTTTTCTTGCCATAATACAAATTCTAACAGTCTATTCAGTAGGACTATCAGCTGTGTATCCACCTGACTTCTGCCCAACACAACTCATGGTCCCAACCCCATTTATAAGGCAAGAAATCCCACTTATTAAACCTGACAGGACACACCTGTGAAGTGAAAACCATTTCAGGTGACTACCTCTTGAAGCTCATCAAGAGTATGCCAAGAGTGTGCAAAGCAGTAATCAAAGCAAAAGGTGGCTACTTTGAAGAAACTAGAATATAAGACATATTTTCAGTTGTTTCACACTTTTTTGTTACAGTAAGTATATAATTCCACATGTGTTAATTCATAGTTTTGATGCCTTCAGTGTGAATCTACAATTTTCATAGTCATGAAAATACAGAAAATGTTTACAATGAGAAGGTGTGTCCAAACTTTTGGTCTGTACTGTATATGTAATATTTATTATTTAATTTATATATAAAAAAGATATATATTAGTGTTGGGCGAGCATGCTCGGCCGAACTCTGTATTTGCTTGAGTATTCGCCATGCTCGAGTCCCCTCCCAGCACGTTTCACATCAGCATGCGGGGTGGGGTTTGGGGGGTAGTACTGGCATTCACTGTAATGCCGTAGCCATGTTTGCTACAGGCATTACAGTGATTGGCTGGCTGAGAACATGTCATCGGGTACTATATAGCATCCGGTGACATGTGACCTGGCTCAGTCTTAGTCAGAGAGAGCTGCTAGTGTAGGGATAGGAATTTGTTAGGCAGGGTTAGTTTTTCTTTTCAAAAGACCCAAAAGTCCTTCTAAGGACTATTGTTTTATCTGGCTGCAATACATATATTTTTTGGGGGCAAAAATTGCGCAAAATTGCCTAACCTTAACACTACCTGCGCAGCGTCTGCTGTAAAATGTTTGTGCATCCTAAATACCTGACATTGTATTGTAGATTACTGACATTGTATTGTAGACCAGTGTATTTTTTTCTGCTGCTAATCAAGGCGACATTACCTGCGCAGCGTCTGCTGTATAAGGTTTGCGCAAGGAGGGACAGATAGTGTAGGGATAGGATTTGGCTAGGCAGATTTAGTACTTCTTTTCAAAAGACCCAAAAGTCCTTTGAAGGACTATTGTTTTATCTGGCTACAATATATATTTTTGGGGGGGCAAAATTTGCTCAAAATTGCCTGACCTTAACACCACCTGTGCTGTGTGTGCTGTATAATGTTTGTGCATCCTAAATATCTGACATCCAGTATATTTTTTTCTGCCGCTAATCAAGGCGACATTACCTGCGCAGCGTCTGCTGTATAACGTTTGTGGATCCTAAATACCTGACATTCGGTGTCATTTTTTCTGCCGCTAATCAAGGCGACATTACCTGCGCAGCGTCTGCTGTATAACATTTGTGCATCCTAAATACCTGACATTCGGTGTAATTTTTTCTGACGCTAATCAAGGCGACATTACCTGCGCTGCGTCTGCTGTATAACATTTGCGCATTCTAAATATTTCTGACATTAGGTGTAATTTTTTCTGCTGTTGGTGACAGCGACATTACCTGTGCTGCGTCTGCTGTATAACGTTTGCGCATTCTAAATATTTCTGACACTCGGTGTAATTTTTTTCTGCCGCTGATCAAGGCGACATTACCTGCGCTGCGTCTGCTGTATAACGCTTGCGCATTCTAAGTATTTCAGACATTCGGTGTAATTTTTTCTGCCGCTGATCAAGGTGACATTACCTGCGCTGCGTCTGCTGTATAACGCTTGCGCGTTCTAAATATTTCTGACATTCGGTGTAATTTTTTCTGCTGTTGGTGACAGCGACATTACCTGCGCTGCGTCTGCTGTATAACGATTGCGTGTTCTAAATATTTCTGACATTCGGTGAATGACATTACCTGCGCTGCGTCTGCTGTATAACCTTTGTGCATTCTAAATATTTCTGACATTCGGTGAAATTTTTTCTGCTGGTGACAGCAACATTACCTGTGCTGCGTCTGCTGTATAACGTTTGCGCTTCCAAAGTCAGAAGAAGATGACAGTGGGGAACGGCAATTAGTGTCTCACGAGGTGGATGATGATGATGATGATAAGACACAGTTGCCAATAAGTCAACGGCAATTAGTGTCTAAAGAGGTTGATGATGAGGATGAGACACAGTTAAGTCAGGTTCTTGTTAGGTCAACATGTCAGGAGGAGGACCAGAGTGAGGAAGTGGAAGAGGAGGTAGTGGAGGATGAAATTGCTGACCCAACCTGGGAAGGTGGTAAGCCGAGCGAGGACAGCAGTAAAGAGGGGGAGGGATCTGCAGCACCGCAACAGGCTGGAAGAGGCAGTGGGGTGGCAAAAGGGAAAAGGCAGGCCACACCAAACAGGCGTGATCCGCCACATGGCAGCAAAGCACCCTAATAGGTGGTCTGAACACCTGGTTCCACAATCGGTGTCTGCGGGTCACACCACTGCCTCCTCTTCCCCTGCGTTACGTGCTGGGCAATCCCCTGTCCAATACGAAGGCCCAGATGCTTCCCGCCCTGCACCTGGACCTTCGCAAGCACCATCAGCGAGCACGTCCACTTCTGTGTCCCAGCGCAGAGTACAGATGTCCTTACCCCAGACATTTGAACGCAAGCGCAAATACCCAGCCACCCACCCACAGGCCATAGCACTAAACATGCAACTTTCCAAATTGCTGGCCCTGGAAATGTTGCCGTTTAGGCTTGTGGACACTGATGCTTTTCACAGCCTGATGGCGGTGGCTGTCCCTCGTTACGCAGTCCCCAGCCGCCACTATTTTTCCTAGTGTGCCGTCCCGCCTTACACCAGCATGTGTCCCAAAACATAACCCGTGCCCTGACCAACGCAGTTACTGGGAAGGTCCACTTAACGACTGACACATGGACAAGTGCTTTTGGTCAGGGACACTACATTTCCCTGACGGCACACTGGGTGAACGTTGTGGATGCTGGGAGCGAGTCGTACCCTGGGATGGCACAGATGCTACCGACGCCAAGGATTGCGGGCCCTACTTCCATCTGGATTTCTGCCACCACCTACAGTAGCAGCTGCAACCCCTCCTTCTCTTTCTCCACCTCCTCCTCCACTTCCACCTCAGAATTCTCATCTTGCAGCGCCAGTCAGACTTCAGTCAGTAGCACAGCAGTTGGGAAGCGGCAACAGGCTGTGCTGAAACTTATTTGCTTAGGTGACAAACAGCACACCGCTGCAGAGCTGTGGAAGGGCATAAGGGACCAGGCTGAGCTGTGGCTCTCGCCACTCAATCTACAACCATGCATGGTTGTGTCTGATAATGGCCACAACTTGGTTTTGGAAGATGGTGAAGGAGTACCTAGCTGACCGGGTCAACATCCTCAGTGATCCCTCTGTGCCTTACAATTATTGGGTGTCTAAGCTGGACACGTGGCACGGACTGGCGCTCTACTCCTTGGAGGTGCTGGCCTGCCCTGCCACCAGCGTTTTTGTCCGAGCAGGTATTTAGAGCCGCTGGAGGCATAATAAGTGATAAGCACATCCGCCTGTCAACTGAAAATGCTGACAGGTTGACGCTTATCAAAATGAACAAGTCCTGGATTGCCCCTGAATTCGCTACCACACCAGAGGAAAGCGGCTGAACATAAAGGAACTTTACTTGTGGTTTTAGGGTGTATTGAATACACTGTATTCCCATACACCCCTTCCTCTTCCTCTTCTTGTCCTCTTCCTCCTTTTCCTCCATCATATCAAACTGCTTATTAGGCTGCACTCGCCTTTAATTTTTTTTTAGAGGGTCACTAGCAGTCCCTCACCCATAATTTTTAAGAGGGTCACCAGCAGGCCTTCACCTTTAATTTTTTAGAGGGTCACCAGCAGGCGCTCACCCATAATTTTTAGGAGGGTAACCAGCAGGCCCTCACCCCTAATTTTTAGGAGGGTAACCAGCAGGCCCTCACCCCTAATTTTTAGGAGGGTAACCAGCAGGCCCTCACCCATAATTTTTCAGAGGGTCACCAGCAGGCCCTCACCCATAATTTTTAAGAGGGTAACCAGCAGGCCCTCACCACTAATTTTTAAGAGGGTAACCAGCAGGCCCTCACCCATAATTTTTAAGAGGGTAACCAGCAGGCCCGCACCCATAATTTTTTAGACGGTCAGATCAGCAGCAGGCCCTCATCCCTAATGTTTTAGATGGTCAGATCAGCAGCAGGCACTCGCCCCTAATGTTTTAGAGGGTCAGCTCAGCAGCAGACCCTCACCCCTAATGTTTTACACGGTCAGCTCAGCAGCAGACCCTCACCCTAATGTTTTACACGGTCAGATCAGCAGCAGGCACTCGCCCCTAATGTTTTAGATGGTCAGATCAGCAGCAGGCCCTCGACCCTAATGTTTTAGAGGGTCAGATCAGCAGCAGACACTCGCCCCTAATGTTTTACATGGTCAGATCAGCAGCAGGCACTCGCCCCTAATGTTTTAGACAGTCAGATCAACAGCAGGTACTCGCCCCTAATGTTTTAGAGGGTCAGCTCAGCAGCAGACCCTCACCCCTAATGTTTTACATGGTCAGATCAACAGCAGGCACTCGCCCCTAATGTTTTAGAGGGTCAGATCAGCAGCAGGCCCTCATCCCTAATGTTTTATACGGTCAGATCAGCAGCAGGCACTCGCCCCAAATGTTTTAGACGGTCAGATCAGCAGCAGCCACTCGCCTCTAATGTTTTAGAGGGTCAGCTCAGCAGCAGACCCTCACCCCTAATGTTTTACACGGTCAGATCAGCAGCAGGCACTCTCTCCTAATGTTTTAGACGGTCAGATCAGCAGCAGGCACTCACCCCTAATGTTTTAGAGGGTCAGCTCAGCAGCAGACCCTCACCCCTAATGTTTTAGACGGTCAGATCAGCAGCAGGCACTCGCCCCTAATGTTTTTGAGCGAAGGCAACAGGCCATCAATTATAATTTTTCAAGGGTGTGTCTGATGCCCTCCTTTAGGCTAGGGCTACACGGCGACAGTTGTCGCGCGACACCCGTCGCAGCCAGGATGCCTGAGTAGCGGGGATCCCATAGAGATGAATGGGATCGCAGCGGCAGTCGCAAGAAATCCAACACTGAATGGTAAAACATTGGGTAACTCTGACATGGAAAAGGACCTAGGAATTTTAGTGAACAGAAAACTAAGCTGTAGAAACCAGTGTCAGACAGCTGCTGCTAAGGCCAATAAGATAATGGGTTGCATCAAAAGAGGCATAGATGCCCGTGATGAGAACATAGTCCTGCCACGTTACAGATCACTAGTCAGACCACACATGGAGTACTGTGTACAGTTCTGGGCTCCTGTGAACAAGGCAGACATAGCAGAGCGGGAGAGGGTTCAGAGGAGGGTTATTCACTTTAGAAAAAGACAACTGAGGGGAGATCTAATAACTATGTATAAATATATCAGGGGTCAGTGCAGAGATCTCTCCCATGATCTATTTATCCCCAGGACTGTTACTGTGACGAGAGGACATCCTCTGCGCCTGGAGGAAAGAAGGTTTGTACACAAATATAGAAGAGGATTCTTTACGGTAAGAGCAGTGAGACTATGGAGCTCTCTGCCTGAGGAGGTGGTGATGGTAAGTTCACTAAAGGAGTTCAAGAGAGGCCTGGATGTATTTCTGAAGGGTAATAATATTACAGGTTATAGTTACTAGAGATGGGTCGTTGATCCAGGGAGTTATTCTGATTGCCTGATTGGAGTCGGGAAGGAATTTTTTTCCCCTAAAGTGGGGAAAATTGGCTTCTACCTCACAGGGTTTTGTTTGCCTTACTCTGGATAAACTTGCAGGATAACAGGCCGAATTGGATGGACAGATGTCTTTTTTCGGCCTTATAAACTACTAGCTGAAGGACCCGGCTTCGCCCGGGTATATTTAATTTATTTCTTTTACTGTTTGTGTGTGTGTGTCGTTAAAAGATATCGAGAGTGCCCTCTACAGTGCCTGCCCCTTTAACAGTGACCTCTACAGCGGCCCGCCCCTTTAACAGTGACCTCTACAGCGGCCAGCCCCTTTAACAGTGACCTCTACAGCGACCCGCCCCTTTAACAGAGACCTCTACAGCAGCCCGCCCCTTTAACAGTGACCTCTACAGCGGTCCGCCCCTTTAACAGTGACCTCTACAGCAGCCAGCCCCTTTAACAGTGACCCTCTAACAGCTGCCCCCCCTTAAACAGTGACCTCTACAGCAGCCCGCCCCTTTAACAGTGACCTCTACAGCAGCCCGCCCCTTTAACAGTGAT